>VWPU01018811.1:0-217733 GCA_013398955.1 Callaeas wilsoni | reverse complement strand
TGAGGGGATGTGGGAGGGGATACGGGATGGGGGGATACGGGATGGGGGGATGAGGGCCTCCTACTATTCCACCCCTCCTGGCTCTTAGGTAGCCAGCGCAATCGCCCGAGGCGGCGTGCGGGGGCCTTGGCTGGGGTAGGCTACGAGGCGGCGCACGGAGGCAGGCGCGGGAGGGCAGCCCCGCGTGGCCGTTGGGCGGCCGGGGCCTGATTTCGAACGGCAAGCGGCCCAATCAGAGGCGCGGGCGGGGCCGCGCGCTGGGTTTGAGCCGGGCGGTGAGCGGGGCCGCGATGGCGCCGAGCGGGGTGTGAGGGGCGGCGGGGCCGGGCCGGGCTGAGCGAGAGAGGGTGGGGGGCGCAGGGATGGCGGAGCAGAGGCGGAGGCTGGTGCGGCTGGCGGTGCTGGAGGAGCTCCGGGCTTCGTACGGGATCAAGGTGAAGAGCGGGAGCTGCCTGGCGGCGGCCGCCAAAGCGCCGGGAGCGGCGGCGGCGGAGGTGAGCGGGGCGAGGGGGCTCAGAGGGCTCCGTCCTCCCGGGCCGGGCAGAGCCAAAGCTCACACGGGTCCGGGGCTGGTCCTGTCGCCGGCAGCGCTGGTTCCGGCAGCAGTGCCGTTCCCGTAATGCAGCGGTTCCTGCCAGCCACTAACAGGGCATCACTTCCTGCAAAGGACAAAAGAGCTTTTTTTCCCCTTTCCTTCAGCGTGCAAGTGCTCCAGGGGGCCATTATACAGCCGTGTTGTGATTCGGGAGGGTAATGGCTCAGTGGCGCTGGATGCCCCCGCCCCCGGCAGTTTGGGACTCGCATGTTGCCGGGCAGGCCGGATTGCCAAGATGTGTTCCTCTTTTGTCCGTGCAGTTGCTGGCCACTGCAACACGCACGCTCGCCTCTGATCCGTGCAAGAGCTTTTTATGCTTCTCGGTGACTGATGTCACTCACCACGGAATTCAAATCTTAGCAATTGTATTATTTCTTGGAATATAGCTACGGTGTTGTTTCTAAAAGCTCTGTCTCTTTTACTTGATTTCTCAGATTTTTGTTTTGTTTGAAGGGTTTTATTTGCACGGTTTCTTAGTATAAGGCATGACTAAGTATTTTGGCACAGACAGCTCTTGCCTTGATTTGCCAGTGGTCCAGGAATGAAGTCTCTCCCATTACCTTAAATACCTGTTTTGAATCTGATGAAGGAAAAAAGTGGTTTCTGTCTCAAGACTCTTACTTAAAACTGAAGTATTATAATGGATGCCAGCACTGAGGTCCATGTCAGAGCACTGATCTTCCGGTAGACTCTTTAATTTATAAAGTGTGCAGGCACTGTCAAGTCCTAAACGAGATCTCTGTGCAGCTGGTATGGCACAGAGCTGAACGTCCCCAGACTGAGCTTTCTGAAAGGCGGAGAAGATATTGCACAATGCTGCAGTAATCCTTGCTCAACAGAAGCCAGAGAAGTTGGGAAGACGTGCTCGAGTTGAGTTGTTTGGAAAGGGAGAAAGCAATAGTAAAGTTAGAATTAGTTTCCTTCCCCTTGTCAATGTCAGACATATAGTTCTAGACTTTTCCTTCTTTTTCTATTTGAAGGGAAGATAATAAGAACTGTGAACAATATACATATGTCTTGATAAAAGATGTCTACGTTGCTGTTTGTAGTGCTTAAATTGTATGCAAGGAAGAAAATGTGTACTAAAATAACTACTGAGCAAGGTAGTAAAAGCTATAGAATAACATTTGTTTTGCCAAGGGATGTCTTATTTCTGTCAGAAAACTGACATAATTTTATTAGCTTTATGATTTATTAAATAAGAAAAAAATCACAACTTCTGATACTTCAAACAAAACCTAGTGAAGTGAACATATCAGTCAGGTATTTTAAACCTTGAATTCCAAACCACCGGAATTGTCAATATGTAATCTTTTACATACAGAAAAAAACATTCTCTCTTGGAGTTAATTTTCTTCTTGTGGATTTAGTAGCAGCCTGGAGCACAATGACAGATGTGTTGCTTCTCTTTCCTGACTGTGTTACGTTTGTTTTCTGTAGGACAGATTAGATTGGGTCTAATGGTTCGTTACTGATTAATTGTGTTCCTGACATGGACAACACGTTGAATTTCAGCTGTGAATGACTAAGAGTTTGCGTTCAGCTCTAAGAACAAGTTGGGCATGATCCCATTTCTCTTCTGGTTGGGAGAGGGACTGGCTTGCATGTTTTGTAAATATGAATATAGAAAAAATAAAGTACAAGTTGTTACACAGAAATGTGGGCTTTTATAACTGACACAACCATGCAGCAACATAAAAAAAAAATTAAAAAATGCTGTAGGTGAACATCAGTAATAATGACTGATGAGATTTACTTATTTTCTGATATGTAACGTACTCTAATGCCTTGCTATAAGGCAGTAGAGATAACCATTTTTAAAGTACAGATGCTAAATATGAAGTTCAGAACAGTTTTGTAGATTGTTCTGTTGAGTTTAATCCTTCCCAAAGAGCAATCTTGAGTGTCTGAGATGAAGAAAAATTTATTTAAAAAAGTTATTTCAATTGTCTTGCATTGATTTTTAAGAAAAATAGTATTTGGTCAACTTGAAAAGCTAAGGTGAGATTACAAAACAATCTGGTTAATATCCTTACTGATTTGGGAGTCCTATAAGAATACTAACTTCTTGTAAAATAAAAAGCGTAAAAGATACTGCAGAAACCTTTCTATTCTTTCACAATCATCTAGGGTGTTACCTGTAAGTAGAATCAGCATACTTTTAGATCTCTAGAGATGACAGTGCTTTTCCAGATAATACCTCTTCTGTCTTATCTGAAGGACTTTGTTTTTTATCTTAACTACCCTTATGTCTACTTGTGGAATGTGTGGTTTTTTTAATACGTAGTTGATAATTATATCAACTTCTGAATGACATTATTTGAATTTTGTATTTTAGGGTAAAATCTTTGGAATATCTTTTCATGCATTGCCAGAATCGCTTGTGCCAGAATATGGTTATATTCCAAGGTAAACTAAGAATGTGTATTTAAATTTTAGGTTTACTTTGCTTTCTTTATAGTATTGAACCCTTGTTAGAAGAAAGAATGTAACAGTTGTTCCAGACCTGCTAGAGCTTCGGGGGGATATAAGAATAGTTCCAGCTGGGAAAGGAGAGATGCAGAAGTTAGACGGGGAAATCAAGAGCCACAGCTCTCATTCAGTTGTATTTCTTTATACTTCTTGTCATTGGGGGAAATTATTCTATATATTAAGTTTTACAAAAAATGGTGAAATAGCTTTTTGGAAAAAACCCAAGCTTTACTCTGAGCATCAGAAGTATGTTACTGTTCATTTCTCAGCTTTCTCGTTGATACTTGTGAATATTTGGAAGAACATGTTCATACTGAAGGACTCTTCAGGAAGTCTGGATCTCTTGTTCGCTTAAAAGCTTTAAAGGTATTCTCTAAAGCTGCTCTGTTTTTTCTTAATAAACTGCATTTCACTTGAGCTGTTTTAATAGTTGAACTCTTTTCAGTCATATTCAAGTTTTAATATTGGAAGTAGATTGGTAACATTATCTGCTTTAGAAATGATAGGAGATCTAGTCCAGAAACTGACAGGCTTCCCTTTTTTTTTTTTCTTTTAAATATTTTGCCTTCCAGGTGATGAGAATAGTTTGGGACTGAACAAACTCATTAGCAATTATGCACACTGGATGCTATGAGGATATTTGTTTAGCAGTGTTCTCCTGGTGAAGGGAAGATGGGAAATCTGTAAATTAACACACACAGTCTGACAATATTGTCTGTGTCTCCTCGTAGATAATGTAGTTGGCTAAAACATGACAAGGCTGACACTAACAATGGGGAAGATGTGACTGTTGTAATATGGGCTAGAGCATTACTGCCTAAATTTAGAAATCTGACAATACGTTGAAGACTTTAAATCATGTTTTTTGTGAAAAATTTCAGAGTAAACTGGATCAAGGTGAAAACTGCCTCTCAGCTGCACTGCCATGTGATGTTGCAGGGCTTCTCAAACAGTTCTTTAGAGAGCTGCCAGAACCCATCCTTCCACCTCACCTGCAGGAAGGCCTTTTCAAAGCTCAGCAGCTTGGAAATGAGAAGAAAACTGCAACCATGTTGTTGTCCTGTTTGATGGCTGACAGAACAATTGCAGCTTTGAGATACTTTTTCAACTTTCTGAGAACTGTGTCTTTAAGGTTAGTGTAAAGGGCATGCTTGTAAACAGCTCAGAATTCCCTTAACCACTTCTCTGTCCAGGCAAGTGCTGTAACTTTCTGTGAATGGTTTGCAATTTTAAACTTTTGTATGTGCAGGTATTCACTAAATTCAGTCATAGTCTTATTTCATAAATCCAAGGTTTTCTTTATGAAAACTTAATTAACTGGAGACTTGACTTTGTTCAAGCTTTGTAAAGCAGAATTACCATAATTTGATACCTTGCTTTCCCTAAAAGTGAGGGGGATCAATAACTTCTTGATTTCAGTAACATAGTTGTGCAATTACCTGGCCTGGAATGCATAAATCTATACATTAATCTTGTTATGTAAGCACTCCAGTGAATGAGTCTGTTTTTATTTTTTTAACTGCATGTGTCTTATTTGTTTTTTTCATTCTCCACTGCTTATGTTCTGATAATTTGAATTAAAAAAGCCTTTTCTTGTTAAGATCCAATGAAAACAGAATGGATACCAGTAATCTGGCAGTGATTTTTGCTCCCAACCTTTTGCACTCAAATGAAAATGAAAAGATGTCAGCTAGTACAGAAAAAAAAATTCGCTTGCAAGCTGCTGTCGTGGAAACACTTATTGACCATGCGGCGGAAATCGGTAAGATCATAAATGCTTACCAACATGTCTCGATGCACCAACCTGTCTACAGCTTTTCTCTTCAACTTTTAAGAATAAGTAAATACTTCTCAACTGTTCCAGGACAAGTACCAGAATTTATCTTGGAAAAGATTCCTTCAATGTTAGGCGTTGATATCTTTCAATCTACTCCCTCACTGTGGGGCCATGAAGACAGTGAAAATGAATCTCCCAGTGAGTGTAAGAGGAGGAGGCACCGAAGTGTTGGGGGTAGGTATTTTTTGTGAAACTTTCAAAACCAAAAAGAGAATTGAGACTTCAGGTAGTCAGATCCTAAGCACTTGCTTCTTCCACAAACAGAATAGATGTCTGCAAAACTGGTTGAGTTTGATTTGCAAAATATATAAGACTTCAGTAATCACGTTATTGTATATTTACTCAGAGTTTTCTAGTGCACTGTCTACTAAAGAAGCTATTTTGGTTTTGTTCAGATTTGTGAAGCCGAATTAATATTCTGGCTTTTTGTTGAGTCAACTTCAGATCCTTGTGATACCTTAGGATTTTAGCTTTTATATTTTCATGTTTGTAATCCTGCAATTCTTTAGTGCGTAACTCTGAACTCCATAGAGAGTGTTAGCGACTGCTTTTCCCATTTTTGTCAGACACAACAATTCCTCTCTAAGCCTGAGAATCAGGGACACCTCACTGTATCAGGCCCCGAGAAATGGAAACAAAAGTGAGTTGGGGCGCCGCAAACTAAGAGAATGGGACTCCACTGCCTGAAGCTGTAATTGTACAATTAACCTCTGATATGCAAATGGACAAAACTTATATCTGTCCGAAAAATGTGTGACTGTGTCCATCCTGGGTTTAGTCTCTGCGAGACTCCTGCACTGCCCAAGGTGAGCCCTGTGAAGGCCTTTCAATAAATACCTACCCTTTATCCTTTCACTCTGTCTAGCCGCTGTTCCAGGTCAGCTCTACAAGGCATCAGTTGCAGAAGGCTAAAGGGGTTTTTTTGGGTTGTTTTTTTTTTTTTTTTTTTTTCTTTTTGCTAATTTTGAAGTGATACTTTAATATATACTTTGATAAGTCAGGTCATGAGGAAGCAGGGATGCAAATGGCAGGTGTGTCTTGAATTAGAGTAGCTGATTTGTGTTTTGAAGTGTAAATCTGAATTGGATATTACTGGATACTGTGTGCTCTCGTATCGTGGATCTGGGATTTGGGGTGAGGTTTTTCCAGTTTTCAACAGGGTTGAATTGGAGTTTTTTGCCAGATATGGACAATCAAATGGTATCTTCTCAGTTCTGCACTATCTTAGATGAAATACTACGGAATGTGTATGCTTGACTTGATTCAAATTCTCTGCAAAGTGATCTTTTATGTATTGCTGTAAAAACATAGGTACTTATTTAGTTCATGTACCTGGGGTATTAAACCTGACTGTAGTTGAAATTGAGGCTGTATGATTGTATGTTTAGCCATGGCATGGTTTTTTGTGTATTGCACTTCTCTGCTCTGTTTGTTTGTTGGGTTTTTTGTTTGGTTTTTTAAAATAATTTTTATTTTAAGGAAAACAGATTTTTCAGCTATTGTGAAAGCTATAAAAACTATGTTGGTGGGAAGATCTGGGCTATGATTTTCTGTACATAAACCAACTATTTAAACTGATTTGCTTTGTTTCTCCCTGAAAAAAAATACAAGTTAAACTTGAGCTGAAAACATAGCAAGACAAGCTTCACATTTAAATTTGATTGCTCGGTGTGTCTTGCATTTCAGATATTGTTAGTGGAGCACTGAGTAAATTTAAATCTAACAGAACACCCTCCACTACACCTCAACAAGACAGAAGCGGTAGGTATTGGTGTATTTGTACTGAGTAAAGCCCATGCAGTATCTTCTGGATTTGTTACCTATATTCAACAATTTTTTTTAACTAAAGAATTAGAACTTAGTTGAAGATAAGTGATTGAGTTTAAATTGTTTAAAATGGAATATAGATACATATTTATTGAGGATACTGCATTTACTGTAATTCTTGGAGCAGCTACAATCACTGCAGTAGTGGGCTATGTGGTTTAGCTCTGTGGGGATTACACAACCAAAATTGTGCTTTTTAGCTAATGAACCACTAAGGCTTCAGTGCAGCAGTGCAGCATTTTATCATCTTGGGAATGAATTTGCGAGGACTAAAATTCTTTCTCACTTACTGTCTCTAAAACTTACTGAAGATGGCTATACATTTACTTCCTCCTAATACCTATATTGTTTTATTAATGTGTGGGTTTGGATTTCCCTTACTGGTACTCTGAACTTGCAAAAAACCCAACAAAATAAAAAATCAAACCCTAAGCTGTACTGATCACTTTGCTTGTTCAAAATGCATGCACTTTGCCTAAGCTTTTGCAACAAGTTTCTTTCAGAGTTTAAAAAAAAACCCAAAACAACCTTTTACTTTTGTAAACGCTCCAACTTGTAAGCTATTACTGCAAATTTGGTTTTCTTAATTTCAGTCCTTTCATCAGTGACTCCAGTGGTTCTTACTCCAAGTACCAAGCGTAAACTTCCAACTGATTGCTCTCAGGGCTTGTCCAGCAAGAAGAGACGATCTTTTAAGCATAATTTTGCCTTTGAATTTTTACCAAGTAGCATTTTTAACAGCAGCTCAACACCAGCATCAGGTACCGTGCCATCACTTTTTCCTTGCTCCTTGAAGTGGTTGTTGGTGGCTTTTAATTTAAGAATAGAGCCATTTGTTCTTGTTAGACAGTTGCTGATGCTCATTACTGAAGTGTTCCTTGCACTACTTCCACATCTTGGTAGATAGTGTATATTTATGTTCGTTGGTGACTCATGTTACGTGGATTGAGCAAAAGCCAAATTTTCTTGTTTTCTGTTCTATTAATCTCTATACTTGCAGTCCTGATTTCCTTTTATCTTTTTTACTCCCTATGTATCACTCAGGTTATACTCCTGTTTCTTTCTTGGTGCACAAATCCATGAAGACTGCCTATGCTTCCAACCTTTTGAAAGTTGGAGCCTTCTGTCTCCTAAATGCTTAAATAGTTGATCTTAGCTCTAGGTGAAATGTAATTGTTGCTTTTATAAAGCTTCTTTCTTGTGTCCTATGACTTCTTGTTTTTCCTCTAGATGCTAAATCTCAAAACTCAAGAGAAAATTTTACTTTTGTTTGACAATGCTTTAGTACCACTTTATTCTACTAGAGTGCTTCCAACCATCAGACTATTCTGAAAATCTTGTTTTATTTTTATTTGGTTCTTAAATGTGCTGCCAACTGAAATTAGACTGAAAGGAAATGTCTAGATTGGCTGTTTTGCTTGATTTTTTTTTTTTTCCCCCCTCAAGTAAGTGTTCTAAAACTTACTGCTTTTTTTATTAAATCATTTCATGTTCTCCATGAAATTCTTGTTTCTATGGATAAGCAGACCAAAGCAATGACATTTTATAAAGACAGCAGTGATGCATGTGTTTCATGAAATGTCCACTAGTAAAAAAAGGCAGCTCTTTTCTTCATTGTTGCTTTAGCTGGCTAGCTTTATAACAAAAGCACACTGCAAATAATAATGAGACTGTGTCTAAATTTTCTTCTCCAGCTTTTAAATTTGAGGAACTGATCTGATAACAGTATGGAAACTTATTTGAGGTAGTGGTATCTGTAGCATGTAATTAACTGCATTCCAGCCACTTTTATGGACGCTACAAGCAACAGCTTTGTTTAATTTTAAATTGGAAGTCTAAAGTAATTTCAAGCCAGCACTCCACAAAGTTACCAAAAAAATTGTGCTGTTTACAAACCTGTTCTTTATTGTGTTAACACTGAAGTCTTTATCTTAAAAATGTCACTATTTTAAGTTCATATAAATATAATTTTGTCCCTGTAGTTCAGTTTGAGGCAAGTCCTTGTGTGTGTCTTGAGTCATCACAAACCTCCCTATCCCCTTCAACCATGGGTGAAAATCATGTGTCCAGTACAGGGAATAGAAGAAGTAAGAGACTTGCAAGCAAAAAACTGTACAGGTAATTAACTCTCAAAACATAAATTGGAAAGGTGTGTCTAGACCCCTTGAATAATGACCTCAATCTGTTTCTAAAGTTACTGGGGTTTTTTTATTTTTTATTTACTGGTAAATTTTTATAGTAATCTTAAAATTGACTGGATCTTCTAATGTTGCAAAATTGAGCTCAAAACAAAATAAGATCTAGCTTCTTGTGCCTATTAAAAAAAGGTTGGCAAGAAGGCAATAAAATAAGTAAAACTGGAGGAAATAACTGTAAATAATTGTCAGGATGTTTCCATTGCCCTCCTAAAGAGTTTATGTCCCTTCTTCCCTTGTGTCCTTCCAGGGCTGAATCAGGAAAGACGGGTTGTTTTTCTCCAAAGATAAGCCGAAAAGAAATGGTTCGTAGGTCTTTACGCTTGAAATTTGGTTTAGGGAAAAGCAATAGAGAAATGGTAAGTACCCAGTCCTCTAGTTGGAGTACAGATTTTAATACAAAGTTTTGGGCACTGCTTTTCAGGAGCAGGAAGCATGTATTTTGTAATGGAAGGATCCCAGTGTTCACTGAACCTGCTTGCTGTCAAGTACAACAAGAAGCTTGAGGTTTATTTGCATAGCAGTAACTGATCAGCTTGTATTGTTTTTGGCTGGCATGGGGCAAGGGGCTGAGGGAGAGCAGCTGAGCCAAATTGACCAAGGAGCAATTCCATGCCATGTAATGTTAAGCTCACCAGTAAAACTGGGATGGGAATAATTTATGGAATGTAGCCACTGCTCAGAGGCTTGCTGAGAATTGACCTGCTTGTTGTAAGTGATGATCTTTGCCTCATGTGTGGGGTTGGGTTTTTGGTCTGTGGTTTGTGTGTGCGTCCCTTTTCCTTCTCATCTTTCCAATTCTCTCCCTCGTCCTGTTGGGGAATGGGGAAAGCGAGCTTGTGGCTGGATGGGAGCTTGCCTGCTTGTTGGAATCAACCCACCATGCTTGTGATCAGTGAGTCTCGCAGTGCCTGAGCGTCTGACCTTGCAGAGCCTGTGCGCAGTGTCTCTGTTCAGAGTGTGATGAAGTCTACCTGCCCGCAGGGAGGCTGTTCCCCACCTAGGTCTACAGAGAATCAAGGCAAGATGAAGTATGGCCAGGAAAAGGCTGCTGTGGCTGATTTGCGTAGCGGTTTCCTGAAGCTTCCTCTGTAAATGAGATTCTATATTACAGATTTTATATAAAAGCAATTAACACTTTTTGTTTGTTCAAGAATACTGTATCAGGATGTGCAGTCGGCAATAGATCAGAAAATATTGGAAGGCGTCTTGCAAGTCAGCAAGGTTTGGAAAGCAGAACTGAATGTGCAAAAAGAGATGTACTCTTCAGCCCATATGTCAATGAAAAATTCCCTAAGAAAGGTAATGACCTAACCAAATACATTAGATGGGGAAAACTTTTTTTTAACCTTGCAAAAGCAACTTTATGGACAAAAGTATAAAAGCAATTGGATTAAAAGTATGCTTCTAGCTAAGTCAAAAGTCACTTGTATGTTACTGGCTTCTGGGGAAAGAAAATTGGTTTAGAACAAGCTTGTGTTTCTAGAGTATTTAGTAGTTCTCTTTTGTTATTTAAGTGAGAGGAGATGCATGATTTCACTTAGTATTATAACTTCTTTTAATTTCTGAAATTTAAGGGCATAATAGCATCTTTAAATTCTGTGCTGTTTTGATAATTATTTTTTAGTAAGAATTTTGTCTGTAATCATTAAAATCAAAATCCATTATTCTTAAACACTGTGGTATTTATTTTAAGGTTCAAGGAATGTAAGCAAGTCAGAAGAAAACTTGCTAACTCCAAAATGTCACAATAAAGTAGTTCATCGAATGTCATGGAATAGTCCTGCTGTTATGGAGTCTCAGGTCATCAGCAAGAAGGAGCAAATTCTGCCTGCACACTCTGAAATGGGAGTCAGCTCTTCAGAATCTGTTTTGGTGTTTGGAAAGTCACCAGTTATTCCAGAGGAATTCAAATCTGCAACTGTAAGCAAACAAGACAACAACTTGGAACTTGTGCTTTGTGAAGACGAAAGTAATTCAACTGCAGAAACGTTACTGAAAGTTAAGCAAGCCTTCTCTGCATCTGGGAGTATTCTTCACAATTTGATAGGTGATAAAAAATCATCCCTCTCAGTTGTAGCAAGTGAAATATTAAATGAAACTCCGTGTCCCACAGGGCTCATTTCAGCAAAAGAATTGTTAGGGGAAGAAGTTTCTGAAAATCTAGCAAATGGAAAATCCAGAGAGCTGTTGCACCAATTTAATCTATCTGCTGCTGCTGATAAACAGCAATCAGAAAAAGAGGAAATTGAAGTTTTGGAGAAAAACTTCAAAACTTCTATTGAGATTGAACTTCAGGTCCCAAAGCCAGATACAAAAAAAGTAAAAGAACTTCCTATGCCTCAAGTACTAGCCAAGGAAGATAAATTGACTGTTGAGAACAGTTCAACAAAAGATGACTTGCAAAAATTAGATTTCTCTGGAAGAAAAGAGGAAATAGAATTAATAAACTCACAAACAGCTGAAAACTGTATGGTAAGGTGCTGTAATTTGGAAGAGGGTACTGCTAAACTTTCTTTGGCAGGACAGCTTCCTACTTCACAGTTGCCTAAATCACAAAATGAAATGGGAAACCAATACTTGAAAGCTGAAAATTCAGATAAAGTTTTAACTAAAACATCAACTGTATCTGACCATGGGAAGGTTTCTGACCACATACAGTGGTTCAACCAGCTTTCATTAAATGATCCAAATTCTGCAAGCAAAACTAAACCACCTCTGAAGTTTCAACGTACTCCAGTTAGACAGTCTGTAAGAAGAATTAATTCCCTTTTGGAGGCTAAGAGACAATCTGTGAGCTCTCAGACGGTTAAATCAAGTGGTGTTGGTTCACCACTTGTTAAATCTTTGAGCTATGATTCTGCCCTATTCCCCTGCACACAAAAGCCCTCCATGAATTCCATGCTTTTGCCTCGTAGGAGTGAAAGCACAAGTGACCAAGCTTCTGTAGCTCATAAGCAGCTAGACTTAACATCCAAATCATGTTGCAGGCCATTAAATCCATCAGACAAGCCTGATGTTTCTGTCAGAACTGTTGGAATCCATGAACAAAAAGCAACTGTTCATTCATCAAAGTCTGTTCTAGAAGATCTAACCAACCATGAAATGGTTAAATCCAGTTTGAAAGTTAATGCAAATACACATATTCCAGGTGCTGTCCCAGAAAAATCTATGATCGCAAGAAGTGCTCCAGGAAAAGAACGAGTTCGTTACAGAGGCTCTCCAAAGAATCCAATATCTGAAGTAAAACTGCTACCAACTGCAAAGCCAGTAGACTTATAAGATTAAATGTGATGGCTAAATGAGCCCTTTGTAACTTTGTTAACCTTTGGAAAAATCTAAATTGGTATGATTTTTTTTTTAGCTCTTATTTGTAATTTTTTGTTTTTAGATGAATGAGTTGTGAAGATGTACAATTAGCAATTTGTTTTATGTTGAGGTTTTCTTCATTTACTGAAACTTCTGTAAATGCTAGTCCGTTCAACTGAATGCATTTGACTTACAAAACAAAAATAATGTTTCTACAAATGTTTGTGTTAGATCTCAAGTTTTGATTATCTCAGCTTCTAAAAACATGCTGCATCTCCCGAAACTGTTCTTGCAGTATTTAGATTAAGTATCAAGTTTAAAAACTATTTCTCAGATACTTAAATTTAATAGACATATGAAAGAAGATGTTTTGATGCTGAGTATTAGTAGTTAAATGTATTTAGTTTTTAGTTTTAAGTGTATTGTAGCACCCCTTGATACTACTAAGTTGGACCCTATGAGCTCTATTTCTTTTGAGACAATGTTTTTTTTTCTTTTGGAGTAAATTGGGAGCATATTTTCCTTGTGGAGTAGGTAAATGTCAAAATATAATTCATGTGTGCACACACACTGGAGAATTATTAGAACACATGGAAAACAAATGTGCAGTTTATTTAAGAATTGAAAAGTCTTAAAACTTCATCCAGCAATGTGTTCTGCAATAGGTACCAAGTATTTTCAGTTGTGAGTAGTAAAATGTTTTATCTTACTATGAGAAGGGAATTTTAACTTATTTTTAGAGCTGTAGAATTATGTTAACTAAGTGGTGCAGAAGCTGGGTTTAGATGCTGAAAGTGTTGCAAGAGATGAATGCAAGAAGCCATAGTGTGTTAGAGGTTGATTTGCACAAGCAAATGTTTACATCTTTTGGAATGAAAACTGTTTGTCTGTCATCAGTTGTAAAATTATTTAAGAGTAAACACTTGAAACTGTTCATTAGCTTTTTATATGTGTGAATTGCTTATTGGCAGAATGTTAGAGCTGAAGCACTGGATATTTTGGTTTTAATAAAACCATTGTTTTTTCCCTTTTCTGAGCTTGTTCTTCTATAATGACATGGGAAGTTAGATTATGCTGTCATAGGCAGACTGTAGACACCAAAATTAGTAAGTGTGAAAATACAGAAGCCAGAACTAAATCTGTTCTGGCTGTCCTTTTTGTTCATCTTAGATACATGGTGGTGATTCTCACAACTAGCAAAAGGCATGATGCAACATAGTTTATCAGCAGTAGTCTTCTGAACTTCTTAAAAGGATCTGTTAATCGAAAGAGCAGTTCTTTTCTGTTCCCTGCCTCCTTCCCATGCATCCACCAACTTGAAAGTTGAATTGGTTCAGCTCGATGATCTGTGGAAACCTCCTGCCTGACTCTTGCTACATTACTGTAAAATCTAATACCAGGGAGCCAGCCATGAGGAGTCTTAGCAGGATTGCTTGGTGTTGTGGTTAAGAATGGGAAGCTTGAGTTTCATGAAGTAAAGGAGTGAATATGGCAGTTCACCACCATCCAAAGAGGAAGCTGCAACGTGCTCCTACCATCTGCCTTTAGCTGGTGCTGGCAGATCCCTCAATAGGCTAAATGCAGGCACCAGAGCACCATGTTTTGGATCATCTCACTGAGGTCAAGAAGGATCATCAGCAAAACAACTTCCAGCTGTCACGGCTGATGCGAGGAGGTAGGAGCTGGAAACAGGACAGAAGGAGATAAAGGCAATGTCAGGAAGAAAATGAGGTCTGACTCTTGTAATAGTGAATGTCACACTGGTTTTTGTTTGGAAGAGTAAGATTTGAGATTGTCAAAGCTCCATTAGCATTCAAAATATTTGGTACATATTAATGTGTTCTATATGGAGCAGTAAGCTACCTTTGATCATCAATGCAAGCTAGTCTTGAAGCATGTAAGCTTAGATTCTTAGAGGGAATTTGGTAGGGCCCTGACAAACCTGTAGCAGAAAAAAATTGTCAAAGTTTATGCTCTGTTTTTAGAGGTTTTGCAGAACAGTTTGGGCACACATCCCTTTATATAAAGTTGATTATGTCCTGCAGAAAGAAAGAGGACCCTACTGCTCAATCCTGCCAGTTACAGCTTGTATAATGTACCAGAAACCAGCAAAAAGAGAATAATCTACGGGTGCAAGTGTAGTTCATGGGACTGTCGTGGTTTATGGGGTATAATCTCAGAGCTTTTCTGTGGATAGCTATACTAAACTGGGATGTGACACATTCCCGTCAGTAGCTGTGAAGGTGTGATACATAAAATAGCCTTTAGAAGCTACGGTTTTGCCAAGTGCTGTGTTAGATGAGAGACTTCATTTAGCAAGATCCTTTTGTGGTTGTCTTCTTGGTAATCTCTGCTTGGGATGAAATGTCTGGATTTGCTTAATCAATTTACCTGCAAGTCCTTGGAGACGGTTGCCGTGTTGCTACCCTGTAAACCTGCAGTTAGGTAACACTATCATCCCGTAAGTAAACCATTGATTGTATTATTCCGGAGACAGAAATCACAGCAGGAAGATGGATACTTTCCCAGGAATACGTAATTTCTTATCTCTGTAACGGCTAATCCATCAAATCCCTTCACTTTTAGTTTTAGACTGTTACATTTTAAAGGGAGATTTTTAATCCCCCCGAGCTTTTTGTCTTTATGGGACAAAGCCCGGCAGGAGCCGCTCGGTCGCGGCAGATACCTGCGGGCAGCTCCCGGCCGCGGGAGGAAGGGGGCGAGAGGCCGTGGCTGCGCACGGAGGCTGCGCGGCCGCGGAGCCGCCGCACCCGCGGAGCCGCGCTGGGAGCGGGAGGTGAGCGGGGCGCTCCGGCGCGGCGGCTCCGCGCTGCTGCCCGGCTGCCCTGGGGCCGGGAGAAGGGAAGGGAGCACGGCCCAGCTGTCCAGGGGCGCGGCGGTGCGGGCGGCGGAGGGCAGCGGGAATGCTCTGTAGAAAGCAGATTCTTCCCCTCGAAACGGAGCTGCAGAGGCGGATGGAGCGGGAGGGCTGCGGATCGAGCGTGGTGCGCTGTGGGAGCCGCGCACAGGCGTAGCGGGGGATATTCCCAGCATTGGGGTTTTCAGCCATTTTTGCCTCAAAGACGTTTCCAGGTACCATCTATCAAGCAGCTGTGCGTGCGTTAAGGAAGACAAGGGGAACTCGAGGGGGCTTTGTTTATCCAGGGGACAGGAAGTGATGCGTTTTAGTCTCTGATGTGAAGGGGAAAGGGGCTTTAAGAAAACAAGCATTCTGATTAAAATTCAGCCTCTCGGAGGACAGTAAGTGGTACTTCTTTGTGGGTTTTTTTGTTGTTGGCTTTGGGGTTTTTTTTCTAATAAAACGACACTGTGCCGTCATTTAGTGAAAGGGATGCAAGGAAACAAATGAAACCTATTTGCTTCAGGTGGGGAAGACGGTGCGTATGAACTCGAAAGCCTTTTGTCTTAAGGTGCAAACAAAATATATTCAGGTTTTTCAGCAGTTTCTGACTGATTTTTCAGGCAGTGGAAGAATAGAGCTTGGTTCCTGGCTGAAGAGTTCTTGGCTTTTAGACCACAGCTTTATAAAATAGCATAATAAATACGGAGGGGGTTAAGGGGTGGATGGTGTAGTGGGTGATGTATTCTCATCAGATTAAAAAGTGGATTCATTTTGTTTGCAGTGACTGTTCATTAATGTCATGGGAAAATGTAAATCAGCAAATTGACTTGTGCAGTTTGCTACTTAATATTCCTTTTAGAAGAGAAGAACATATCCACCCTATTCCCTCCCTGGCTCCCCCTGCCCAGTTTCCAGCTGGCTAGACTTCCAGCTGCCCCTAGAAGCTGTTGTAGCAAACTTAAGTCCAATAGTAGGATCAGATGTTATTTCCACCATGTGTATAGCACTTTTTTCCCCTATTATGATTTATAATCAAATTCCTTTCTTTTTGACAGGATAAAAGTGGCTACCACTATGATAACTACCTTGCTTTGCAACATGATATTTCTACTGGCATTTGGATTGGCTTCAGCCTTTAGCCACAGCCCTAGGACACCTGACAAGGTTACTGAAGCAGACATTCAGAGGCTCCTCCATGGGGTTATGGAGCAATTGGGCATTGCCAGACCCCGGGTAGAATATCCAGCACACCAGGCTACGAATCTTGTTGGTCCACAGAGCATTGAAGGTAGCTAATTTGTTTCGAGTTACGATGAATTTATTAGTATGCTTTGATAATAATTTATGTTTTGTTTATAGATGCAGAAAGAATATCCTGAGCTTAAAATCACAGACTTCTTCACCATGTTTTTGCTTGATCCTTGTTTTAAAATCACCATCCATCTTCCACCTTCCTTAATGCAGTGTTTTTGGCAGAAGTAGTGGGGTTTTTAATGTACAGGTTTTGCAGAGGAGGTTATGTTGTCTGTCATTGTCTGATCTCTAGTGCCTCAAAACAATGGGTTTACTAAATTATTCCTGAATATTGTGTATAAATATATTACATATATATTTCCCCTGAAACAAATGTGATCTATAGAGCCCAAATTCCATGCATTTTTAGAAACATTTGCAAACCAGAAGAGATCAAGTGTTTGTGGTGCCATGTGAGATAAAGGGATAAACTTTAAACTGGGAGTGCTCCTCTCCCTGTGTCCACAAGTAGCACCTCAAAACCGTGTTGCAGGGATGAATGCTCTGGGCTCAGCTTCATTTTTTTTGGCCAGTACCTCTGATCTCACATCGTGTAAGTTTTCCTTGGAATCAGTCTTCTATAGCTATGTAAATCATCTGAAATATCCGGCTCAAATGTTAGAATGTTGGGATAATGTTTCGGTGTGTTGCTATTTTAACTGAACAACCCAGCTTTTATTTTGACATGACAGCAAGAGGTTGAGGGTATGAACCTCCAAATATTATTGTTTATGTGTGAACATCAAAACAGGGCAGAACCCCTCAACTTTCCTCTCAGAATTAAATCAATCTGACACAGTGCAGTAAGACTCCACAGTCCATCAGTCTATGTTCTCTATTTATTCCTCATTCTGATCTACAGACTGTCCTAACAAACAGATACAATTGTTTTAATGGAGGCTGAGGAGAGGATTAAAGCTGAAGAGGCATTTCTACTAGAGAAATGTTTATATATTTATACAAGTTTATATATTTTCCAAAGAAACTTTGATGGACACATGTTTTTCTGCAAACGTAAATAACAGAGACTGAGTTTAAAGAGCATAATTTGGTCTGCACCCTTTTCTCCTTTATGAATGTTCATACGTAGAGAAATTGGGACAGCTGGTAGAAGTGAGTACTTTTACTCTCCATTTTCCTCTTCTTCCTAGACTTTTTTTTAAAAAGAGAAACCTTAGAAAATATAAGCAAGTCTGAATCTCTGGCAGATATTTATTCTCAGCTGTTTGATGTTATTTTCTAATTACAGTGTTAGCAAAATCAGACTATGCACTTCTTCGTATAAGTATAAAAAATTTTCTAGTGTTTGTGAGACTGAAGTAATGCTTGTTTTCCAGTCATCTGTACAGTCTTCCACAAACAGCAGGTTGGACAAACATTTTTTTTGTTTCTCCTTTTTTTAAAAAATAAAAAAATCCATCTGTGTATGTAACAGAGTAAAACTGAAAGGTGATAAATCCAGTTGATTTATCATATTTAACTTTCCCCTCTTGCTCAGATGAGGATGACTTTCTTTTTTCTTTTTCTTCCTAAGCCTACCATGGATATTTACCAGCCTATTGAGAAATTTTTGTAAAAGCAAAATGGTCTTGTGAGGTGAATGCTATCAGTGTAGAAATAGGCAAGCAAATCAGACCCTTGTATCAAATGTTGCTTTTTATAGAGTATTCTGCAGTGAGTTTTTCAGATAGTAATCACTTCTCTTTCTTTGGTTTCTTGTGGTGATACATGTCTATCTATAGATAGATATGTCTAAAAGTACCTGATTAGAAACTTCAACCTAAGAAAGTGTTGGTTGCAGTTTCAAGGTTAATGTGGTCTTACATCATTGAACACAATATTTTTTCATACTACTTTTTTTGAAAAGTACATATAATTCAGGGAATTTTCACCATGAGTTTATTTTTAAATATAGACCATGAATTATAGGATAGCTAATCCATCAAAATTTGCATTTCATTCTGACAAAATAAGTCCACGTTTTTAAATAACTTCAGTACAAGATTTCACATTCTGAAGAATTCACCCATGGACTTTCCATAACATATTCACACTGTTACCACTGGCTAATAATTCCATGTGCAAGTGCTTTAAAAATTCTACATGATAATAGAAAGGAAAACTAAGGGAGAAGGGAAGAAAGAGGTTTAACAATTAATAGAATGTGTCACAGCAAAACAGGGTTTTCATCGTAAATACCATCGTGGCAAAGTGAAAAAATTCCCTGACTAGTCTTCTGAACTACTCTTCTGTCTTCCTTGGGAATTTCTGCCTGAAAGTAATGGACAGTAAAATTGGGTATGAAATGCTTATTATTTATCAGAAATTCTGAGCTGCCAAAAGTGTTGACTTCCAACCATTTTTCAGACTGTAGGTTTCAGTCACCAATGTAAACATTTTAAAACCAGGTTCATTCCATGCCTGCATCCTCATCATTAAGGCCCTGACTGCTCTGGAGTGCATTTGTTTCTCATTTTGACTAGATATTGCATCTCACCATAAAAGCAACCCTCTAATCAAGTAGACCTTAATAAATTTAGTATGTTCCTACAGAAAACTGTTTTACTTAACAAAACGTTTTTGTCAGCAATAGCCCCAGCAGCACAGACCCGCAGCACTGTTGATAGCTGTCATTGCCATCAGCTTCAGCTGAGCCGCAGTTCCAGAGGTACCACTGACTTTCAAAAGGCCAAGATTTTCCCCGTTATATGTGTACGCTTGCAAGCAACATACTGTCAGGAAAAATTAATTTTTGTGGCTTTGGAATTTGGAAACAAATTTAGGCTGCCATAATATAAGGAAGTTTACTCTAGCAACCTGATTATAATGAAATGTTTGCAAATTTGAGTGATTATTAAAATAACATTTTCCATGTTATTATTATTTCCATGAATAATTGCTTAATAATTTAATACACAACAAAATTTTTTTCTGTTAGTTCACAAGCAGATTTCCTGATTGTGCTCATTATCCATCTCAGCTTTCTTAATTTTTTTTCTCGTGTTAATCATTCTATTTTGACTTTAAAATGCTAAAAAACCAGAGGGTGGATGTGTTTCAAGGAACTATACATGATCATTCCCATCCTTACCTTCACACCCACCCTATCCCTACCCCACTAAAAAAGCTTAGGGCTGACTTGGCTGTAGAAATTGCAGTCACAAACATATTCTATACCAAAGGAAACTGAAAAAAGGGCACTTTAGAAAATACATTTAGTAGCATATGCTCTCTTTCTGAAGTGGCCAGATAATTATCTTTTTGATGGATACCAAAAAGAAAAAAAATGTACAGCTTGTTAATTGAAAGAAATTTCTGCCTTTTCTCATGTTGAAATCTATAAAAATGTGTCCTTTTTTTTTCTTCTCCTTCCCTTTGCATTTGTCAATTCACTGTTACTTCACGTCAGGCTGCTAAAATAGGAGTGGTGTCTAGAAAATGCCCGATAAAAAGTTTAACCTACTGGGAAATTACTGTGAAGTTCAGGGAGATGCAGAGGCAGCATGAGCTCTGTTCCTTTGCTAGGGCTCTGCTAGTTAAGTGGAATAGGACAAATAGGTCCCAGAAATAGGAATTTGCTGGCTGATTCCCTGTGCTCATGTAGTGCAGCCCGCAGATGGTGCGTGGCAGGGCAGCCTGGCAGGAGCCAAACAGATCCTGCGGGATGAGTGTCAAGTGAAAATGATTTTAGTACTGAAACGGGTGTCTTGAGAGCAGCTGATTTTTGCTGGCCACTTAATAGATTTCTCTTTCTGTACATCCCCTGATTCCTAAAAGTAATAAACTCGTATTAACTACTCTAATTTCTCTAATATTGTTCACTCTCCTTGTTAACTCATCAGAAAGCTATATTGAAGTCACTTAGCAGCATCTATAAAAAGAGTGGAAAACACAGAAAAGCAAAATAGGAATTTTTAATGAGTAGCTGTGTTTCTATACTTACTGTTCAGCTTATCACGAAAATACTATGCAATCTTACTGGGCTTTCTACAGATTCTAGCTTTCTACAGATAAGAAGGGGGCTGCATCTATGTTAAAAGAGAATAAAAGAATAAAATAAAGAAATGCATTCAGCATTTCAGAAACATAGAAGTTAATTTTTCTGTCTGGCAGGGCATTTATGAAGTAAGAGACCACACTTTTTTTTCTTTCCTTGCATGCTTACAATTTTGTGCCTGTATTTAAGGGGAGTTTTTTGTTTGCTATTGTTTGGTTTTCAGTTGTTTTCCTTTTTCCCGAGGAGTGGAAGGGAATAAGTGTATAATGTAAATTTCAGGCCTATTACATCCTGCATAGGAGAACAGTAAAAATCTTAAATTGTTCACTCATAATTTAAACACATGGGGGCACCAATAGCTCATCTTGAGCAGTTTATAGCACTTAACCTCATAACTGGAAATGTGAAGTCCCATTTTCCTTTTGCAAATATCATTGCCTACCATAAATTCAATAGAACAGAAAGCCTCTTGTGTGGTTGGTTTGTTTGTTTGTGTTTGATTTAGTTGTTTTTATTTCTTAAAACTACTTCAAATGAAATGATTGTTGGTAAAGGTGCTGGCATGACAGCCCAGAGTCTGAAGTCTCCAGTATGCAGAAGAGGCATAATGCTGCCAGCCTCAGTGACAGCATTGAATGATGTCTCGTAAATTGTGATTGTTTGTAGGTATGAGGAAATATAAAAAATACAATGCCTCTTAGGGAGGCTTTTGATTCTCCTGCAGAGACTCCTCATAGCTACTGGAAAAAGACTTTGATTATTACTTGATTATTTTCAAAGGAAGCAAGTACATGTTTATTGTTTTAGAAAAATGTAGTTACTGTTTGTCAGATTGAGATAATAATATTCAAGAGAGTCTGGAACATCATGCAAATATATCTACTAAGAACTGGTAATTAATGGCTTGTCAGCACGGACTCTGTACAAATAACACTCTACAGCAAACCTACTGTCCATAAAATTGTGCAGATTACTCACGCATGTTAATAGTGTCTATTTTGTTTACATTTTACTAATAAGAGAACTAATCGCTGTATTACTTTGCTGTCTGTCCTGTATCATACCTGCAAGACAGGTACTTGTTTCCAACAAGAACAGTAAAATCTTTGCATTAGAAAGTTGCAAAAACTTTTGCTGATGAATTCACTCAGTGAAACCAGTACAGAAACGACCTTTGCACTCATTCGCCTTCGGGCTGATGTGCACTGTGCTTATACCCCAATGTATTTGGACTTGCTTGGGTGACCACAAGTAATAACCCTTGGCACGTGGCTGTTGTGTGGTCCCTGGGGGTCAGCAGACACGGCAGTGGGATGGCTGCATCCTCTCTGCTCCCGTTCATGTGCTCTGTGCCAGAGTCCGTGCCGGCAGCCGCGGGGAGCAGCGTGGGGTGCGCAGGGCTGAGCTGGGGCAGACCCCGCTCGGCCAGGGAGGCTGACTGGGGCTGCTTTGTGCTGTCAGCTTAGCGCAAAGAGTCCACACAGTCACCTGGGACTGGGGTTATTGTGCCTGTTCTACAGCGAAAGTCCTGCTGCAGTTAAAAAATTAAGCTGCGTTCACATTGGGACTGTTTTGCTGAAGCACGTATGACTTCAGTCAAACACTGTGCTATGGGCCTGAAGCTTAGCAAACAAACTCAACCCCCAGCATCACTCTACCAGGCTCTGCTTTCAGGTTTCGTTTGTTGTGGTGGTTTCGAGTCTCCTTTTATGTTGGTTTTTTTTCAAATTATCTAAATAGCACAGAAAATATTATTTCAAAATTTAAACGGACATCTCAAATTTTTAAGATAAAATGAAAGTGGCAAATCTACAGTTTTTTATACATTAATATGTAAATATCTGGATTTGTATAGATTTGACTAAAAATACCTATTTTCTTTGAATTTTGTTCCACAAAGTGTAGTGTTAGGTGTAACCAGAATTTGAGAATCAGGCAGTGATGCATGTCATAAGAGAGGTACCTTAGAATGCTAGTTTCTGAATTTAAAAGCTAATGACAGTGCCAAATGACAGCAGTGGTTTACAGTGGATTTTCTTTATCTGAGTGATATGGCACAGGTCTATGAAGAAATTGCACATAAAATGTTCATACCTCTAACTCCACAAACAGGAAATTGATGAGGTGGTGTGACTTCATTTTTATCATGGAAAAATCTTTGAAAATTTGGCCTGTAATATCCTTGATTCCATATGAATTTATAAGCCATGACCAGCAGTGAATAATAGGAAAGCCAAGCTGGTGTTTGTGCTGGTGTGTGGAGGTCATGCCAGGTTACCTCAATGCGTTTCACAACTTTCCCTCTTGAGGAGCAAGGGCAGGATCCAGCAAAGGCGGTAGGTGTTCCCACTATGAGCTCTGCCATGACTGAATTTTGGGAACTGCCCTTCCTCAATGCCCCAGAGCTGCAGGAGGCATGCAGGTGCTGCTCGTGTGTTCTCAGTGTGGCTGGGAACATGCAGGGGAAATTCTCAAATCTAGTGTGCTTGTCAGAGAAGTCAGTCAATGGAGAACACAAGAAGAAAAGATTATTAATTCCTGTTTCTCTCTAGATCTCTGTTTTTTGCAGGTGGATCTGACTGAGGAACCTATTCAGATTTGAGGCTTTGAAACCTTTTTTTGAAACATCCTCCTCTTGTGATTGCAGGAGGGTGTGCAGGCATCACATCCTTCTGCTGAGGAACCAAGAAGATAAGGTGACGGTGACTCCAACTCTTACTCTCCTACTAACCACTGTTATGTGGTACAGACTATTGCTGCTGTTCATAAATTCATCTTTAAAAGATGCCACCAAAGGAGAAAGAGTCCCGTCTCAAGCAGCTTTCAGGAAAGAAAGATGGCAGGTCTGTAGGGATTTAGAATTAAGTAGATTGTCACCTACCTAAAGATAATTAATCAATTAGAATGGGATTTGTAGCCACAATTATTTTTTGTACATGCTAGTAGAGGGAAAAATCCAGTAGGAGGGGTAAGAAGCCTGAAGAGGAGAGGGAATGTGATAGCTTCTGTATTGTCTGATGCTTTATAGTAACTATGTTTTCTAATATTAGCAGATGGTATAGAGAAATTTAATATGAATCTGTAAAATTCCATCTACAATTGGAATACGGTCCCAAAGTACTTAAAATAATGTATCAGTGAAGACTGGCCAAATTATGATGCTCTTGTTTTCAAAGATTTTTTTCCCTGCTTGTCTCTCATGAGAAGAGGAGACTGAGGGAAGACTGCAGTTACAACTTCCTCATGAGGGGAAGAAGAGGGACAGGTACTGATTTTTCCTCTGTGGTGACCAGTGACAGGGCCCAAGGTAATGGCCTGAGGTTGTCAACAGGTTGGATATTAGGGAAAGGTTCTTCACCAAGAGGGTGGTTGGGCACTGGAACAGGCTCCCCAGGGCAGTGCTCACAGAGTTCAAGAAGCTGTTGGACAGTGCTCTTGGGCACATGGTGTGACTCTTGGGGATGATGCTATGCAGAGCCAGGAGTTGGACTTGATCCCTGTGAGTCCCTTCCAACTCTGCATATTCTGCGATTCTGTGAGCATGCTAGGATTTATACCTTTCTGCGTTTGTTCTCAAAATCAGCTGTATTTCCCATGGTCCTACCTGAATTTTAAATTAACTTGCAGTAAGAAAATACTTTTTTTTGGTTCCGTGAAGAGATATTTTAGAGATCTAGAGAAAGAAGAGACTCTTGCTCTTCTTGATTTTGGTGTTGTGCCAGGAGATAGGATCTCTGGCACTCTCCCAAGGTTTCCAGAGCTTTTCTCCCTGTGCTTGTCATGGTGTGTGTGCTCAGCAGTGCTCTCAGCTGCAGGGACGAATGAGAAGAGTGTTGTCAGCTGAAGAAGCTGGTTCTTCCCCTTGGGGTGCTTTAGTACATCAAGTTAGCTGATCTGAATCCCTTTTGCAGCACCGAAGAGCAGCGTTGGGCCTGGTCTTACCTGCCAGGGATCTTCATCTCCCCACTCTGTTGTATCTCTGTTGTGTGCCAATGCTTTTATCCAAGTGCAGAAGAAGTCTCATCTTGACTGGGGTGGTTTTGCATGGCAAGGCCTCTGCTTTTGGAGTTCTGAGGTAATACCAACTCACCAAGGCAGAGGCTGGAGCCTTGTAGCTCCGCAATGGGAATGCTCACAAGGAGGTCGTTTGGGACAGTTAGGAAATCTGCCTGGTAGCAGCTGTCAGACAGGCATGGGAGGGTTTTAAACCTGCTGGAGAACCACCTGGGACTTGGAGCCATCTGCATGGGAAATGGAATTGAATGAATATGAGTGGGGCAATGAACATGAACATTTTCTGAAGTTCAGTGGAGCAGTAGAGACAAAACATGGATGTTTCGGATGTTTCTGGTGCATCATTACAGGAGTAAAAGGAGTATTCTTCTCTGAATGTGTTGACACTGATGGAGCATTTAGCCTTCTCATGCAGCTGGTGTCAGTGCCAGTGAATAAAGTGTTCCGCTCTTTCGTTGGCACATTTACATTGACAGGATTGAAATAGTGTCCCGTCCCTCACGGGATAAAGGAGGTCACTGTTTTCCTTTAGTTGCCCTGTTTCCCGGAGCCACACGCTGCGCGTGTGGCCAGGAGCGAGGCTGTGCTGTGGCAGTGACAGGAGGGTGCAATTTGCTGGCTGTGCTTTCCCTCCACTCTGCTGGTGTGTGTGGCAGAGGGGCCCGTGGCTGTGTGCTGCACGATGCACTGTGTGTGTAAAAAGGGTCAGCTTCTCCACGTGGTGAAGTCCAAAAGCCACTGCTCAGCTGAAGGACAAGTTAATATAGTCCATTAGAGGACTGTTCAACCAAGGTGGGCATAAGAGATTGCTTTTTTTCACTTTGTCAGCAAGTGGGCTGCTGGTTTTTTTTATTGTGTATACAATTTGAATAATAATGACATATAAGCTACTGTTATGTATGCACTGTGAGAGGCATAGGCATTACTTTGGTTCCTAACCATTTCACAATAAGAGTCTTTAATATCTTAAATATTTCTACTGTTTGTAATTAAAATACTGGATAAAATTGAATTATTCGCTGAAAGCAAGGTCAGTAATTGTGTGATGTGTGTGCTTAAGGCTTTAGAAAAAATTGTCCCTCTGCAGAGAAACAGAAAATTAGTCTTTATGGTTTTAAGAAACTTTGTGTCATTAAGAAGACAAGCTGACTCTGGAATCTGGGATGCCTGAGCATGTAGAGCTGTAGTGTTTTTGGGTTTCCCGAGGCATGCTCTTGAATCGTTAAGGAAGTTGGCTAGGTTTGCATTTTTCCATTCTTCGTTCTCCTATGCTTTTTCTCCTTCCCTATTCTCTTATTTAGCAGCTTCTGTGGGACAGACAAAATGTGATAATTTACAATTTTTTTCAGTTTGTCTCACTTCCCGTGCTTAATCAATCTCAGCAACCAGGATAGGATTCTCTAGGAGGAAGCGAACTGAAGAGGCACAGCGCAAATGGCATTGGGGCAGTAAAGCCTTTAGAAGTGTTAGAAAGGTTAAGGAAAATGTAAATGCATTTTTTGCATTCAGGATTTTTTGAGAGTTTACATGGTGGGTAGTCCTGCAGATAATAAAGGAAAAGAAAATGTAAGTTAGTGGATGGTGTCCCAGTTTAACATATAAGAGCACTGGGAAGCATCCTGCCAAACCTGCCTTTGGTTAGGGAGATGTTCCTTTTGAATGCAACAATGACACAGCAAGCGTAGATATGGCAGGATGACTGGGGATGGAAGTGCAGGATAGTATGGGAAGCTGTCACTGTGAAAGGAAAAAGATGTATCTCTGATTTGTTGAGGAGACACTGTAAGCAATCTTGAAGATTTTTCCCAGTGATAAGAACCAACAGTGCAGGTTAACAAAAGATTTTGCGAAGTAGGAAGTATGGTATTGCATCTCTGATTAATACCTATTTCCTCCCTTGGGAACCTTGGGCAAATGGGATAAGGTACACCAGGCTTCCCTTGCAGCTCATGTTTGCTTGGAGTTTGTACAGGTCAAGATAAGACATGCGATTTTTGCTCAGCAAGAAGAGTCCCCTGTGAATCTGTGAGAGGCTTGGACACTCTGACTGAGGCCTCTAGAATGATTTGCTAAGTAAAGGCTTTAACTGGGATTTGGGATTTATTTACTCACAACACACTCACAATCCTTCCTATTTTGTATCTCCATGCTAAGATTTGCCAGACTACCTCTTTTCTGAATTTGCAATTGGGATAACTCTATCTTCACTGTGACATGGGAAATGGTTTCAGTGAGACTGAAAGGGAAATTTGTCTTCTTATTTCCCTTTAAATGTTCTGCAATAATTTTCCACTTTTGAAAATCCGTTCTCATTGACTTTCTTAAACTGGCTCTTCTGGGGGACAGCACTGCCTGTTTGTATTTGATATGGAGGATTGCTCTCCACAGATTTGTTCCCACTGTGCTTTACGCTACCAATAGATGGCTAGTAGTAGCTAAAACTTAAGTGGACTAACAGCATTTCCATTGGATGTGTTTGATCAGGAAAATATTCAATACCTGCAAGAAATTAGTTGCTTTTTATGTTTCTTTCCCTTTCTTCTTCCCTCCAAGAATGGAGTGGTTATGTTCTCTGCATGGGTAGGAGACCCATACAGACAGTATGGCTCTTAGAAAGAAATGAGCTGAAATATATGCACTTAAAACTTTTAGTCATTCCAAGGATCTCTAACTGAAATGATACCAGCAGCTGATGAGCTGATAAAATACTTTCCCAGAATTATAATAATGGTGAGAGGCATTGTTCCTTTTTTTGTTTTCCACCCTGCAACAGTTCAAGACTAGTGCTAGATGACTACATATATGCATATACTTTAAATTAAATTCAAATTAAATTAAATTACTTAGGACAATGCTGATCTTAGCCCAAGAGACCTAAACCTCTAGTTTATCCTGTAGGAATGTAAAATACCTAATAATAAATGCTGACAAAAATTCTGACCTATGAAAGTGAGCTGATTGTTTTGGAGTGGTTTTTTTTGCTAGTATGTTCATATACATAAGGAGATATGGAAAAAAACATAGATTTATCTAGCTCATCCTTTCTCAGTACAAGGGTGTTGTCTGTACTGTTCTGGATTTTTGATAGTCCAGGTTTGAATAATTTAACAATGTTGTCTCTCATGGTTCCATCGGATAGGAAATTCTGAAAAGTTTCTTGATATTTAGTTGCCTTGTCTTTTTCTTTCAGACTCTGCCTCAAGGTTCAAGAAACTGATCTCATGCTATTTTTGTAGCTGACTGTGTATGTTTCTATCACACTATTTTGACTTGGTAGCTGCAGTGTATTTAATCCTTATTTGTTTCTTCAGATCAGTAATGTTGTAATACCAAAACTAATGCAACTAATGAGAGTTATTGTACATAATACCCCTACTTCGTATATTCATAGCATTTCATTTTTATTATTGTAGTCTTTGCTGACTGCACTATTTATCAGAGTTTATAAGGAATGAGCTTTGCTGATGCTATTAAATCACTCAAGTGTGCTAAATTATGGCACCAGAGCAGGTGCTATTGTCTGCAGCTCTTTTTGAAAGAAAGGAAAAACCCTCAAATGATCCTGGACGTTTATACCTAAAGGAAACAATCCTTTATATTAATATAAAAAGATTGGTTTGTACTCAGTCAAGGGAATTCTTGGCAGTCGGTTTAAACTTACATGTATATATAGCACACTGGAGCCTGCTAAGTACCTCTGTTTTCTTTATGGATGGAGCTTTGGTGCCAAGAGGTCTGCACCACATGCAAGCACAGATAGGCTTCTATCTGATGGATTGTCCCATGGTGAAACACATTGTATACAGGATGTTCAAACACGTATTGATTATGTGGGTCCGTAGT
Organism: Callaeas wilsoni; assembly: GCA_013398955.1. Lineage (NCBI taxonomy): Eukaryota > Metazoa > Chordata > Aves > Passeriformes > Callaeidae > Callaeas > Callaeas wilsoni. The sequence continues at coordinate 189,488 of VWPU01018811.1, read as the reverse complement.
TTACAGCAGAATCATAACCTGATGCTTTTAAGTACATATATGCAATCAATCTTCATGTGAAGGAACTCAGGACAAAAGGAGTATTTTATGCTATACATTAGACATTATATTAAATTACATTACATTAAATGTATGTTGTACATTTTTTTAACCTCATCACCATAATATTATTGTGTTACAAGCGTCATCTTTGTGTGGACTGTGGACTGTAAGTGTGTAATAAAGTTCAGAGTGGGTATAGTGCTGTTCCGGTTTTAGTACCTGGTCTCATGGTCAGCTACAAGCAAAACCACCATATAAGAGAGATGCAATTTTTTTACAGGAGTTTTATGTTTGTTATGTATCTGTAAAACTTTTCTGCAACACTGCATTACATAATAAGAGACTTGTACTTGAGGAGGATAATTACCACATTGATTAGATTTTAGTCCATTGTGCAAATAAAATGGAAATATATGTGGTTATAGACTAACTTGCTTCTGGTACTATAGTGCCAACATCCAACTGATCATTTGCAAAATTTGCCCCAACTGCCACTTCTAAATGTAGAAATGAATAAAAAATTTGTATTTTGTATTTGACTGCCTTCTGTTAGCAATTTTTTCAAGTGATTCTGTTACAATGTTTGGCTGTATAAAAGATGATTTAGGCTGGTAATATTTATTTGTAATTTGGGACAGGAATACTTTAAATGATTCTTTTGGGGCAACTTTCATGTTCAGAGCCTTTATTCACATCTTCCGGATCTGTGAAAAATATATAAATTGAAAATAAGACTATTTGGTGATGATACGGTGATTTTGCTATTTACCCAAGCAGTTTTGTCTGCATTCACTCTTTAACTCATATTTTCCAATTGTTCAAATTCCTTTTCCTCTCAATTCATTGTTAGTAGAATTTATATGTTGACTGAATGTTGTTATCCCTCATTATATAGGATTTTAAAAAAATATTGCTTTGCTGTCACACAACCATCTCAGTTGCTGCAGTGTGTGTGGTGGCTCTCTTTGTCAGGGAAAGAGAACATGCTCGAAACTAACTTTTTATTTGTCTGAAATTCAAAAGAACAGTGTACAATAGTACTTAAAAAGCTCCACAAGCAGCTGGGGTTTAGCCTGTGGATGCATTTGGCCAGTAAGGCATGCAGAAAAGATCTGGGACAGATAGAGGCATAGAGAGAGAGAGGGTGGCCTGAGCTTGGCTCCCAAATCTTTAGTGGAAGACCCTACTTGTCGAAGGCAAGGCACCCAGCTGAGGTGTGTGGAAGAAGGCCACAGCACACCAGTTTTGGGTGCAGTTGCCCAAAACCAGCAGGCGCATCACTGTGTCCTCTGCCACTGCGTTACAAAGCGTGCGGCACACTGCTGCTCTAACCCTGCCGCGATGGTGCTCTGGGTCCCACAGGGAAAAGCTAATCTTGGATGTGAACGTGTGAAGTCAGTGACTGGGATGTCTTGTTACACGTTGGCTGCTGTGGAGTATATGTGAACAAGAATCCCCATCAACAACAGGGACTCTTCACCACTTTTCATCGTTACAACAGGAAATGCAAATATACATTTAAGAATTGGTTTAATTTAAAAATATTTTTTCTAGGTGTACACAACCGAATTTGCTAGAATACCCCGGGTCCCCAAGGACCTTAATACATTAAGCCCCCTTGGGACTTAATTTATTAATGTATTTCTAGGCTGTGCAGGTAGTATTTCTTTCCACAGTGTCATTAATTTTACCTCTCTGCCATGATGCTGTCTTGCCATATTTTCTATTGTTAGTTATTACAATGAACAGTAATAATATCAGTGACTGAAGATAATTGTGCTTTAAAGGTATCAAGTTTCATTATTGTCTCACATATCTTTTTATTTGCATTGTCTTGCCTAAAACTTTCATAGTTAAGGAAAAATCAACCATAAGATGAATAAGACGTGGCCGATTTTGTTTCCTAGTTTCATTTTTAATTATCTAAGTTACTGGATTTAGGTCACATGGTTATGATTCTAAAAGAGATGCTTGAAATCAAAACTTGGATTTGTATCTAAAAGATATATTTTAAATTGAAGTCTAGATTGCTTGCACCAGCTAAAATACTTACACTTTCAATCTTGCAAAAAGACTGTGCATAAATTGTCCTTGCTAGGTGGTGCGCATGAGGGTCTCCAGCACTTGGGTCCTTATGGCAATATCCCAAACATCGTGGCTGAGCTGACAGGAGACAACGTACCAAAGGATTTTAGTGAAGATCAAGGATATCCTGACCCTCCAAATCCCTGCCCTATTGGAAAAACAGGTAATTCAGCTGTAGCCTTCATACCTCTGTCTTCACTGTATATCTTCCTATCTTTCAGCACTTTACACCCTTGGTCAGCAATGAGTGTTTTTTTCACTCTCTACCCCAGGAGAATAATTGTGGAGAAATTGGGTATTTTAGTGTTTCAGATGAGCTTTTTGTTGTTTTTTTTAAATTAATATGTGCACCTTCTGTATTGCTATATGATGCTGGAGAAGGTCATGTGGAAGAAATCATCTTGACCTCAGCGTAGAAGATAGTGAGATTTATGAGAGCATCATGTTCCTGAGGGAGTTCATTTTTAAGCTGGCCCCTGAAAAAAGTTATTCTGTACAGATGAGATTTACCCTTATTTTAGAGACTTTCATTGTGCCAAGAGGAATGAAACTGTCTGCCCTGATCTCCAACCCAGACCATGAGTCAATATTTAAGATACCTTGGCTCCAATCCAGGTGTCTTTACAGCTCACTGAGGGTGCCTCTGTGCCAAGAAAAGGAGAGCTACACGGATGCAGCCCAAGGCACTGCGTGCAGGCTTGCTGCGGCAGAGGCGCGGCGCAGCCTCGCAGAGCCACAGCCGTGCCCGGCGCACTCAGGGTGTCCCTCAGCCCGCAACTGCGCTGAAGGGTCGCTAAAGCAGCCCTGCATCTGCATGATACACACATATCCTGAGAGAATGGATCGTTTTCCTGTTACCTGAGCCAAGGAATGACTTCCAGTACTGAAAGCAGTAGTAAAACACCCATTGGCTGCCTTGGGAACTGGAACTGGGAATGAGCACTCTATTTTTCTCTCATTTTTTATTTGTGAGCTAAGAGATCCTTTCAAAATGTTTTCTGTTTAGTCTTCTTTTATGTTATTTGGATAATGCGGAACAGTTGTCTGTATTCTTATTTAAAAATGTTCTAACTAGCTTAGAATTCATCAAAAAATAATATTTGTTATGAAAAGTTTTGTGAAGTGTTTTTGCATTTCGTTCAAAAATTTGACAAAATTTCAAATAGTCCTCCCTTACTGTTTTCTATTACAGCCCATTTGGTGATGATGCCTTTATCTCTTCTGAAATAACATCTTCCAATTTGTTCACTATAGCTGTTGTCTTGACAAGTTGCAAATGATGGGTTTAGATTTTCTCACACACGTGCACACACACGGACTTTCTATCTTCCGTGCTTGCTCATTAGACTTCTGTTTGTGATTAGATAAATAAATTAAAAAATGGCATCCAGGGAAATGCCTTTGAAAATCCCTTCCATATTTCTTTCTTAGGTGAAATAAAAGTTGTTAGCCAAGCTAATACAGTCAGATCTGAACACGGGGGGAATTTGCAGGGAAGTGCTGCCTGCTCAGATAAATGGCTCTGTCATAGGTATGCTGTGAGTGAAGATAGTATCTACTAGGATTAGAGTAAAATGTTTTTCAGAGCCTTAAATGGAAATTCAAGTGGTGACTGTATTATGCATACAAATTACCAGAGGCCTTCCTCAATCAGGTCTGTGGATTTGCTTAATGGAAAACAATTTTTCCAGTCACTGTCTACATGTGCACATTCCACAGCAGGAATACACAAGCCTGGAGCACTTGAGTTGAAGACTTTTGGATTAGCAGTCATAGAGGACACCCATGTGTCCAGCTGCCCTTCGTGTTTTCCTCTAAAAGACACAAATGCTCTGAGGTCTACCACACTTCATTTGTCGCCTGTTTCTCTCTTGATATAACCTTGTGCCTCCTGAGACTGAAATGATTTCTAAGTGTTTTAATAGTTTCTGAGTTACTTAGCCAGTATGAAGAGTTTTCCCCTGTTTTCTATTGGCAATTTTATTTTTTCCCCATCGCAACGAGAAAAGAGAGAAAGCTGGATCTGTTGAACTCAGAATAACCTCCTCAGGTCATTGAATCCACTCAGTTTTAAGTCAAGTCGTTACTGTTTCCCACATCTAAGGGAAAAAGATAATCCATCTGCAAATCTTTTTACATGATGACACGCAAGGACAGAAGGGAAAGTGCACAGGTGTGCTCTGGAGTGCCTGTGTTCTGGCACATGCAGCTGTTTGAATGCCCAGCATCATGCCCTGGCTGGTAGCATCTCCTTGGGTATGTCTGAGAGGAACTTGGACTGCAAGCTCCCTATGCTGGCAAAGGAGTGGGAGCTCCAGGAGCAGACTCTATCCAAAAAGCTACTCTGGCCTCAAGTTGCTGAAACTTTGTTTAAGCTAAAGATGACTTATTTTGGTAAAAAGACCCTAAGTTGATTTTTAAAAGGTTATTATCTTGATGTGACACTGTCTACAAAACCATGCATTGTGGTTAAAGGAGGTTTCTGGACCAATCAGATTAGTTACCAATCTACAGAAATGTCTGCATCATAAAACTTCTGCTACATAGCATTTTTATGAGATCTTATGATGCAGAAATGATTTTCAGGCAAACTGAACAAAGTAGCAAACCAGAAATGGAGCTCCCGGAAGAGCTACTCGGTGAAAGAAATTCTGCCTTTGCTTACAGCACTGTTTTACCACGACCTTCAAAAGTATTGCCTTACCAATTTCTAAAACTACTTGTGAGCATTTAAAAAAGAAAAGAATATCCCTTCTGAATCAGAACAGGATGCAGTTCTAGGTAAAATCAAGTGCAATAATTAAAAACATAAAGGAGGGAAAGAGCTTGGAAAATAAATTCCTTCAGTTTTGAAGTTTCATGAAGTTGTGAGGGTTCGGGTTTTTTTTAAAAAAAATACATTCTGACAAATTTGTTTCAAAAGAAAAAAAACCTGGTATTTTCTAGTCACCTGGTTCTTTTTTTTTTTTTTAAATTGCATGATTGCATTTAAGAAGTTTGCTGGCTAATGTGGCACATACTGCATGTTTCAAAGCTGCTAAGCACTCAATGCTGTCTTTTGCAGTTGATGATGGGTGTCTAGAAAACACCCCAGACACAGCCGAGTTCAGCAGGGAATACCAACTGCACCAACACCTTTTTGATCCAGAGCATGACTATCCCAACATGGGCAAGTGGGTGAGTACATGCTTCTTGCTTATTTTTGTTGCATGTGAAACTGGGTATTTTCTGCTGTGCAGGACGCTATGAAACCACGAGGACAATACTGTCCTTAATGCTGGAAAAATTATCACCCTAAGGAAAACTTCTCAAAAAAGGTGAACTTGCCCTGAAAAATAGAAATAGTGCTTGTGACTGGTAAACACCCCAGAAAAATAGAAAGTAGAAATTCTTGTTCTGTTACCCATCCCAAAGCGTGACAGCTATGTGTGTGCTTGATAAATGCAAAAAAACACATTTCAAATGACAGTGAACATGTAGCCAAAATTAGTGCAGATTTTAAGATTTCAAAACATAAGATGGCCCCAATCTGAAAGAATATCCAGGTTAAGTGACTATTCACTGTTCAGCTACTTATATAAAAAATAAGAAAATACAGATAGAGTGCAGCACCTTAAAACACCTTAAAAAAAAATCTAAGATCAGACAACTTGCTTTATGGAATCCTTCCCACCTTAGGGATTTTGGAGGACTTGATGCTGCTTCTTCCTCTAGTCAGGTTATGCACCGTATTATATTGAAAACCTATTTGACACATCACATATAATAAACACAGTGAGCTACACTAAGGCCAAGAATCTTGCTCTGAGCATACAAGGACTTTAATAAGTGCAGCTAGACTATTTCTGCAGGCTAGAGGCTCCAAAGAAAGCTCTGCCACTTAATCTTGGATTACATCAGTTAAAATGTCCAATCCCAAATCCATTTTCAGGCGCCAGGAAAACAATAACAATGATCGTAATTTATGCTTGTAGAGCAAATAATGAAATCTCATTTTACATTGTTATAACACTTCACTTAAGATTGCACTAAACCAGTATTCTGTAAGCATATATCGATAAATGGACATGTTTGGCAGTCTCTTCTCCTGCTGTAATTTTGAGACAATGATTCATCTTCATAATCAAACCAGTGTAAGATTTATAGTCTTAATTACTTATGCAAGTGGTAAATTTCTTGAGAGAATCATGCCAAAAATCCCAATTTTGGAAACTTGTTGCATTCTAAGTAATTACCATCAAAGGTTTTCATTTAAAAAACACCAGATGGTGAGCTTTCTTATTTATGCCAGATAAGGCTGTTAGTTTTCTTATTATTCATAAGTACTTTACTTTCATAATACCGTTCTGAAGACTACAAAAGTACTTCTGTAAATCTTTGGCCTATAGCAATATTTCAGAATCAAGCATACGTACTGTGTTGTCATCAGCAACATACATACTTAATAAATGATAGTAAATCATTAATGAATCCTGGACTTTTTTTGTATCTCCATCCATCACTACTAATTCAGGAGAAAAAGCTGCTCATGTATGAATTAAAACACTCTTAGGTACTAAACAGTAATCATATCTAGCTGCAGCTTAGCCAACTCCAGGTCTTTTTAATTAGAGATGAAACAGCTGGTTGTGTGCATGAGCAAATGTTCTGCAGAGAACCAGGAGAACAGCCCTGATCATCTCCTAATTGCATATTGCCACATGGTAAAAATACAAATACAGTGGTATCTTTTTGTGGCTGGGGTTTTTATTTTTAGTTCTTTAGAAAAATCAGGTAAGCGCTCTAAAAATTTGCTGTTTGAGACCTTATAAAGTAGAGCTGAAGTAGATCAGATCTTTGTCTGCATTAAGTTGTAAATGACCAACACAGCTGGCTGTGGGCTGCCCAGCAGGTAACAGCATCCATCCTCACCCTCCCACGCCCCCAGCACCTAAAATTCGCTGTGCCCACTGTTCCTGCTGCTCCTGTTGAAGAGCCGAGGACCAGCTGCCCAGGAGCTGTGATGGCTGGGTGCTTACAGACTCTTTCCACCAGCTCCTGCGAGCTGTGTGGGCACTACGCTGTCACCACCAGCTGCAGCCCTTGGAGCCAGCATCTCCTGGACCTGTGGAGTCTGGCATATGCTCCCAGCTCTTGGGGGAGCTTCTCCCCAGCCTTTTCCTACCACTGTGTGGTTGAGGAAGTGTTAGAGTTCCCAGTGACTTGTCCTTTCCAGGAGCCAACATGAATTCCTTAGTGTAACCACAGAAAAACCCAAATTACATTAGGGGGTCAGAAAAAAAGGACCTGTTTGTCCTAATGGGACAGAAACAGGTTGGTTGGCTTGTTTTGGTGACAGACTGGCATGCTTGCAAAGCTGTGGGACCTCTGCAGTATCCTGTGAACAACAGACACAGATTATAAGGGTCAAGCAAGACTAGAAGCTGTCTCATGCAGCAAAGTGTATGGTTATGTAGATGCTAAATATTTGTAAATACTGCTAATACATCTGTAGATACAAATACATAAATCATAATAAATATGTACTGGGTTAGTGGGAAGAAAGGGGAAGAATTTTTCGGTCTTTGGGACAACTCCCCATATATCAATATGCTAACCTGTGAGAAGTCTCAGGAACGGACTCCACAGAGTGAGATCCACTGCTTATATCCTCGTACATGGAAAACATAGAAGGGACAGTGGAAATAGTAGGATGAGTGACTTTTGGAGCTTCCTATCCTTGTGTACAACTACAGTTTCTAAGATTTCAGGGTTTTTTCCCCAGTTCAGACTTTTCCTTACAGGTAACAGGACACAGATACTTTCTGAGTGTGCCTTTCTTGCATCTTGCGAATTGGCTCTTTAGATGGTTTGAAGAAGTGTTGTTGGCATCCAGAAAGAGTTGCACAAAGATAATTTACAATATACAATTTACAATACAAATCTAAAAACTACTGATATATTTTGTTGGTTGAAAGCATTTTAACTTTTGACTTTTTTCCACCCAAATCCCAACCTGTAGTACTCTAATCCAAGTAGCCAAGAGGATGCAAAGGAAGCTCCAGGAGTGAGGGAATAGTAGTAAATCACATGCAGCATGTCTCTATATGAGGTATATCTTTAACTGAAGAAACTTTGCCTTCATTCCTAACAACGTCTCATTGAAGGATGACTACTTCATGGGCAAATTTTGGTGGCTGATGAGGTCAGGCCACTGCGCAGTGGAACGTATTTTCAGGATTGCTGTTATCATACAAATATGTTCTTAGCTCATGCTCCATATTTGTTTTGTACTCCACATAATGCTAGAGTAGTACTTAGGGTCTTAAAACATTCCCAAACAGACTAAAAAAATATGGTTTCCTTGAGCAGGAACAGTTCAATTGTAAGGAACTTTTCAGAATTACAGAAATGCTAGCTCCAGTAGTCCACGAAATTATTTTTATTTCAGAAACACCCTTTTCCCTCTCATGGAAGTATAAGGTCAAATACTTTACAAAGAGAGGTTTTGGTGGTGCTTTGTTTCCTAAGGAGAATAATTCATGCATCCTTGAGTTTCTTTAAAATGTTAAATTTAAGTTTTCCTGAAGTCAACTTGCATAAATGACTAGCCAAGAATGTCCCCCTTGGCCAGCTTCATCTCTGTTCCCTTTTGGAACAGCTCAGACAAAATAACTCAGGTTGGACAAGAGATAGGCCTTGTGAATTTGAGGTTTAATGAACACAAGAAGTACAAGACAGACAATTTTGGCAGATTTCATTGTAACACTTGAAAATGTTTGTTTTTTCTCATATCAAGGCTGCAGAGAGAGTTAGAAGTGTTTGGTGAATTTGTCTCGTGCTAGAATTACACTTTCTATTTATATAATCAATGTTAGGTCAGTTGTTTATAGCAGAATTAATGGCTTTGTTTAGATAGTCTTCTGTTTTTATACATGTAATTCTTCTCTCCTTCCATTTTCAGGTTAGGGTTTGGTTTTGGTTTTCTTCATAACATAGAATTGAAACAAAATGTGTTGAACATGTGTGTGTTATTCCAGACTTTATTAGAATTCACTACTTATAAGAAATACAACAATATGTGGATACACTTATGTAAACTATGGTCAGAGGGGGTTTTTTGTGTTGTTTTTTCTTTTCTCATCATCATAACTTTCTCTTCTGCCAAGATGTTTCTGGCAGTTTTTAAAAGGTTTGCCATTAAAAATGTTATAGACCAAATGGTTTTTAGAAACTTTATTGAGGGCACTACTTAAACAAAGGAAGAGTTGGCGCTGAACTCCTTTCAGCAGAGCTTTGCACTGGGAAGTGTTGATATCTGGAAGGGAATAAGCAAAGACAACAAAACAGTAGGAATGATGCCTATTTCTGTTTTTAAAAGGAATTAGAAAATCCCTTGTAAAGCAAATATTTGTTGCTCCTGTTCTTGTGTCACCTCAAATGTATAGAAAGATGCATCAGAGGCAGGACTCCTGCTTCCTCTCCCTCTTATTTTTCTTTTTCCTTCTGCCTTTTCTTAAAAAAAAAAGAAAAAGGTATATATGTATTTATACCATGTATCACATGATGGGGAACATCCAGACTATACCAGCACGTACTTGAAGCACTTACTGCCTGAACATGGGGGATAACATAGTGGAAAATTACTGGCTTTTAAGTTGTTGATAAGGCTGTGACTGCTTCTGAAAAACTACAAATGTTAGCAGGAATATACAAATATTTATTTGTGGTTTATTTCTCCCCTGAAACTACATATTCCTCTAGACTTGCTAATATTTAACAGCAAAAGTAGTATTTTAAAAAAAGAGTGTAATGGATTTGATGGCTGTATTGGTTTTTTTTTCCCTTCCAGAGCAAGAGTTTACTCTTTGAGAAAATCAATGGTGGTCCAAAACGAAGAAAGAGGGTAACTATCGGAACATTTTATAGCCCCTATATAATCTAGAGCCCTCATAAAATTAAAACCATATTGTTGAAATGAAGAGTTAGTCTAATGCATTTGTATTATACTTTAGATTATGTGTAAAGCCAGGGATTCTCTGTGATAAACGACTGTAGCTGGCTTCAGGACTGAACACTGGGTACAAGATTTATTTCTCTAAATAGCCTCTTACTGTCAGAAGATGCACTTAAGTGTAGAACATTTTAAAACTTCATATTATCTGTGTTTTAAAATTGATCCTATTTGCTTAAAACTATTTAAAATTATTTAAGTATCTCTAGAACAGAATTTGAAATTTCCTACTAAAAATACTGGTAAACTTAATTACCGCTATCTATGCGTGTGAATATATTTTTGAGTGTAAATAACACTAGAGGTGGTTCTTTATCTGATCTACCTCAGATGGATATTACCTCAGATGAAACTCCTATCTCTGTCCCACTTGCTTGAAAGACAAAGATGAAAGGGTTCCCATTGTTCTGCTCCTGTAACAAGGAAGGCAATCCACACAGAGAGATTTCAGCACAGTCTGCCTCACTACTCTCTCTTTTTTGGTAGTGTCAGCCTTTCTTTTATTAATTAAAAAAACAAAATTGCTTTCAGGCAGAGTCAACGTCTTTAGCTTTGCTGCTGGTGTATTATTTTTACAAAAAGGAAAAGTCTAGCTCTCTGCCAGAAAGTAGCTTTTCAAAATATGACAGCACAGTTTATATTGTAAATGAAGTAAATATAATTTAAAATAACAAGCATAAGTGAAGATGATTTATTTATTAACTCTCAAACTTTAAGTCTTTGCTAGAAAGGGAGAAGATGAGTTGATTCTTCCTGATTCAGACATCACTGGCAGCTGACACTTCAACCATAAGTTAATGATCTGACCTGAGCTTAGTATCTGCCTTGTGCTAACATTTGATTTTTGAGTTTGTTAGCTGACGAAGAAAAAAGGGTAGGCACCTGGCTTTAATTTTTAAGTAAGTAGAATTTACTCTGGAAATAGTTCAGCAGAATATTTATTAATAGCTAGAACAGCATGTTAAAGTGGAATTCATGGCACATATACATGAGGGGAAAAAAAGAAAAAAATAACGTTTTCTGTCTGTGAGCTGACTGACATAATTGGATACAAAAGAAGTACTAGCTGGAGACACTTGATAGTTACATGGCCAGGAGTAGCCCAGAATTTTGAAGGTGAATTGCTTTACAGCAGACATATTTTCCCAGCACCAACATGTCACTTAATGCTAAATTCATTAGAATTTAAATTATTTTAGAGTGATACTGTAGTGAGTACTAATGCTTTAATGAACAATTCTGAATTTCCACTTTATCAGCAGAAGGGTAACCTAGAGCTGTCAGCAGCGGAGTGCATTTTTCTAGAAAGCAGAAAGTCCACTGGATTCCTGGATTCCCCTCCTGCCTTTTTTGCTCCCTGCCACTCCTCCATGCCTTTCTGCACAGAGTTTTGGGATCTGGCAACAGATTGATCTTTTGCATCTGAGTGTCCCCATTTGAGGTTAAAACAAATCCTGCGCAACAGTGTACGCAGCAACCCCGCTGTGTCTGTGCAGGGCTACAGCGAAACAGTCCCGGGGCACTACTGGAGTCCAGAAATTCTGAGCATGTGTGTACATTCCTGTACTTGTATGTGCCTATATAAGCACGCGTGCGAGCACGCATACACAGGCTCAGTGTATTTAGCAGAGGGATGTAGTCACCATTTGCTGCCGTGTTAGCCTCTTTGCAGCACTCACACTGCAAGACAAGGAGGTTTATTACGGTGACATCTAATTTTAATGAGCAACTCTCCCACTTTTTAAAGTTCTGTGCTTGCAGACAGCCCTGTCCAGAAGTGTCAGGACCACGTCTGTGACCACTAAGCTGCCGTAGGCTGAGAGCTGTGTACGAAGGTGCTTGGGAACTTACATTACTTTGAATTCTGCACAGCTGCATAGGATTAAACATATTTTACTCAAATCAGCTAAAGTATTGTGCATTATATTTTGTGTTTTCTTTTGCTGATTAAGAAGGATTCAAAATTTTATGTAGTCTCATTCTCTTCTACTTTATTTCAAAAAGTAGCAAGCACATACAATTCCAAAAAAAAGACCAATTAATCTTCCTAGGAATCTTCAAATAATTCCTAGAAGTTTATGCAACAGTTGAATTTCACAAAATTAACATTAAACAGAACTTCTTTAAACAAACACAAACAAATCATTTACATATGTCTTATTTCTAACAATTTAAAGCATTGGAGTTAGTTTATTTTCAAAGATTTTTCCACATTCATTTCTGGTTCTTACTATTTTTATGTTTTCACTTGCAGCAGGCAAAACACCCAAAACCCAACAGAAGCAAGCAAAATGGCTGCTCTGTGCTATGACTAAGTATTAATGATAGCATCCACAAATATGGAGAAACCCAAGGGCTTAAACTTGAAGACAGATAAACCCCAAATGTTTTCCAGAGATTCAACAAATACTTGGGATAGCTGAAAATAAATATTTCATGCCAGTTCTGAATGCCTGTTGTTTTTTTTCCTCTAAATTCTTAAGTTTTGGTGAAAGAAGCACAGAAATATCTCAAGGAAAGTAATTCCTGTGACACAGCCTGACAAGAATCAGGAGATACTGGAAAATTCGCATTCCTCTGAAGTTTGTCCTTAGGCAAACAATTTTTATTAGCATCAAAAAGCTTCATGCTAGAATTTTTGTCTGTATCTGTGTGAAGGAGACAACATATACTTGGAATTTTGCTTACACTGTAACAGGCCAGAAAGCAGGTGTAAATGATACTTAATACTGAAGCTCCACTAAACTGCTTGCCGCTTGCAAATACAGTAGATACCTTTTATTCCATTGGTGTAGATAAAATTCAAGCATAGGCTTTCTACCTTACTACATCTACGATCTCCAAGCAGTTTTGCGAGAGGATCTGTTCAACTTCAGCCTCACATTGTGCTGCTTGCATGGTGCAAAGTGAAGTTAAACCCTCTCCAGGAATCTTCTTTCCAGCATTCCCTTGTTCTGGCAGTGGAATGAGAGCCATTTTCTATGCCAAAACCTTGTTTGGCTCTGCTTCTTTGCCAGCAGTTTTTTATCTCAGCATCAAGAGAGGAAGCGAGGAGGGGTTTCCTGGAGAGGAGACAGGCTGAAGAAGAGGCTTGGTCAAAATGGTATTGTGGTCTGTAATCTGCATCCCAGCACAATGTCCATCAAGGGCTAGTGATTTAAGCCAAAGGTTACCTGTACTTCTCTAACAAGTTCTGTCCTGCCTCAAGAATCAGGGAGTTAGAACTGCTGCTGCTTCTCTGCTGAGCTGAGGAAAGGAGGAGTGGAGCAAAAAGGTAGTGTTTAATTCAGATCGTTCCATATTCTTGATAGTCCTCCTTCACTTGTATTCCTTTCAGTGGATTGAATTAAATTCTTGCACCAAAAAAAAAAAAAATTAGAAACAAAACACTGATTGACTTTTAGATTTAATCCCTGGAAGCAATTTTTTTTTTTTTACCAAGTCTGCAAGTATCTGACAGATAAGAAATACCTAAATATGTTCACTAATCCTAGTTACCTTTTATCTGTTTCCCCATTTCTAATAAGTTAAAATAATTTTAAACTTTTTCAGAGTGTGAACCCGTATCTGCAAGGACAGCGACTGGATAATGTTGTAGCAAAGAAGTCTGTTCCACACTTTTCAGATGAAGACCAAGGTCCTAAATAAGTACAATAAAAATGAAAGATAAAAACTCATGCCATCCTCTTCTGGATCATGATATTGCTTATATATAATCATCTATTAAAATCCTTGTGAATGGCAGCATGCTTATTATTTACATAATTGCAGATGAAAAACAGCTGTATTTATAACAGTATGTTCTCCTAGATGATAAAAGTATGGTTCTGCTTTTTGTTAAGTTATGGTAAAAGGACATTTCTGTTGTTTTTATTTTAGTCATGGAGCAAACTTTAAAAATGTTAGTCATTTTGATAGCTAATGTGAGGTAAATGGTCTTAATAAGAAGCTTGTAAATAGGAAGATGAAAAAAATGCCAAATCTGACTCCAACATTTAATCTTAAATGTTACTATGTTTGACATATGAAAATTATAGTTTTATGTTTTGTTCACAAATATTGTTACTTAGCAAAGACAAAGTATTTATTTTACGCAGAGAATTTTGGCTTTTGGTCCATTTTAATAAACATTTAAGCAATCTACAAGGTTTGCAAAGTGACATTTTCCAAAATATTTCAGAGGTTCATTTGTCTCTGTTATTGCTGTGCAAATTTAAAAATTAAAGAACTGCTTTTTGACTCTATTCACTGGAATATTTTTCTGTTAGTTTTAATCATTCCATGCCCACAGCTTTCCTGAATGCTTGAACGTCTTCGTTCCTTATCAATGGAACTGTTATGTGGAAATTAATCTCCCCTGCTGTTGTCTTAGTAACTGCAGCATTTGTGCATTGTAGCGTTGGTAAATTATGTGTCCCAGGCATTTATTGTAAGTAAAGATGGAGACATTTTTCTGTGTTAATAAGGTTGTGTTAACAACCTCTGAATCTAAATGCAGGATATGAAGGTCATTACAGCTGATCTTCTGAAAAAATATGCCACTCTAATAACACTGGTAGCGATCATTGCTCTTGAAGTTGTTCAGGAAGCTTAAATTGCCTTCTTGCCCCTAGGAGATTGAAGAACTTTATATTCCAGGGTTCTCCCTTTCTGAAAGATGAGAATACACCTGAATATTTCAAGCCATGTGAATGGAGCATTGCCATTATGGAAAACAGCATTAGCTCACAGCTAATATTACAAATCTGTGGGAAAAAAAGTAATTTCCTTCCCCCTCCTATAGAAAGAGACAGTAAAATAATGATGACCTCTTAGAAAAAAAGGAAAAAACAGGTAAGAAACTAAGGTTCCGAGCTACATAAAGTTAGCAGGATGGCACAGATATGACTGTCAGTGGCATTTGCTTTTTTTTGTCCCACCATTTAGTAATTTGTAATAAATTATGTATGTAGAGAATTTGCCCTCTCATGCCGTTTATGGGTAGATTGCAAAATTCTGTAACATGCTAGAAAAGACTATTGTGACTTTCATCATATTTCCTCTTTTAAAAAAATCTTTAAGAGAAAACTGACTAATGTGTCATGAAGTGGGGTTTATACTCACACATGACACAAAAATGAGGAATTTCTATGAATCACAGAGCTCCCTTGGCTTCCAGTGGCTGGAGCAAGATGGAAGCATGTGACAGAACTTGTGTTCTCTGCGTCTTAAGCTTACTGTTTTTCTCTGCACTCCTGCTCAGTCTTCACACAGGTATTGAAAGCTGCAAAGTTAACAAAGGTTGCTCCAAAACCAACAAAGAGTCATGGCATAAATCTGACATTAAAACCTACTGATGCCCAGTGGCACAGAGTGTGTGAAATGGTCAGTCCTTCCATCTAACCCTGCTGCCAGCCACTGGTGTAGCTGCAAGGCTTCCAGGTGGTTGGAGGCTAGACTGCCATCCTTAAGAAATCGGTGTTTCTTCAGATCCTTGACCGCTCTGCCGACAGTTCTAAACTAATCTGAGCTACATTCTGTCCTTCTAGCTCCAGTAAAATCCATTTTAATCACAACAGTGAAACAACCATGATGGCAATTTATTTCATTTTTTAAGCTCTTATTAAGGACCAATGGATAATAAAAGGAGGTGTGTACAATCATAGAGGGCTTGAAAAGGGAGGGGCAAAGAAGCATTGCTTGCTTAATAGTATCAGTAATCTCGCATGTAATTTTGTGAAGCACTTCAGGTCACTCCAACCCTGCATGGGGATGTGAAATCCAGCACTGCCAGCTGCCAAGAACAGGGATACCCAGCAGGCTGCCTGTGGACTGCATGGGGCCAGAGAAGCTGCCCTCCTGTGTATGACAGATCTGCACAGTGCAGGCAAAGGAAAAATACCACAATTCAGACCTGGTTTTCTCCTTATATGCAGGCAGAGAAAAAAAAAAAATCTTTACACTGCACGAAACAATGATGTGTCTTACAGGAACTGTCTGCTGGAACAAGTCAAGCGCATGGTGGTGAGCAGCTGTCTGCTGAGTTCATCAGGCAGCTTGAGTGTTTCACCAGGAAGACTCAGCAGTACTATTGTGAAATTTAAATAAAATATGGCTATTGCACCATGATAATGAGATTCATTATTCTAATATCAATTTCATAGTAGAGCTGTCTTTCTGTACTGGGATTGGCTAGTCCCCTATTGATTTACAAAAAGAAAAGAAAAAGCCAAGCAAAATTCCTTGTCCCTCCTACAGCTCCAACAACAGTCCAAATACATATATGTAGTTTTTTAAAAAGAATCATCACAGTGCTGGTCTTTCAGAATCAATGAACAAAGACACCAACTATCCCCCTCACTCAGAGTTCACCAAAGCAATACTTAGAAGAATGTGTAAGTAAGTAAGCTGCACAAGTGTAATTGCCCTTTTACGTTTATGATGCATGTGAATTAAGGAGCATGTATATTGATACTGTTGTTTAGAATTTTCATGAAATTAAAACCTTTTAGAGTATTTTAAAATTTGCAAGTGTGTTAATTACTTCTAATGCATTAGAGACACAATGTGCTTGAAGGACGCTATAAAAAATAAAGTGTATTGCCCTGAAACATTGGTTTTGTCTGGTAAAGAAATATTTATGACTCTAGTTTAAAAAAGGCACTGTGTAACTGATTAAAGTATTCGATTTGTGACACAAAACTTACTCTGGGGGTGCATGTGCATACACACACACACAAATACACTTTTTAAAACATAATACAGTCTGCTAATAAACTCATTAGTAAAGAATAGAAATATGTTAACCCACAAAAGAAAGTAATATATAAATGGTTAGTGAATTGCTAAGGAGGGGAAATAGTGATATGCTTCTAATTACTGGCACATTTGCATTCACCAAATGACACAAAACCATGCTGCTATCTATTCAGCAGCTCAGAAGCAATCCAAAGAAGCTGGGTACTAGTTCTCTGATGTCAGAGTCCCAAGAGTGACTTACAGAACTGCAAGTAAAGCTGACCTGAAGCTTATTTTATCAAAATGTGATGAAACCGATCTGTTAAACTGAGGAAGGGCACAGGCAGAAAGATGACTACCAAGTCAGTTAGGTTTTTGGCTTTGCCGTCGACAGAGTAACACTCAAGCCCCTTTGTTTCCAAATGTCAGTAGCTGGGGAAGAAGATAAGTAGCTTTTTCACGATGAAGAGGAGACTTGCCTTCAAAGCAGGCCTCTGAACAGTAGCTCGATGAAAGTGTTGAAAAGGCTTTGTTTTCATTTTCATGGTGTACAAAAAAAAATAGTTTTTGAACATTTAAAATTTTTGGAAAATGCCCATAACAACATCAACCCAAAACAAACTTTGAATCTTCTGGCCTGTTTGCTGGCAAGCTCACTAAACCAGTTCTCCCCTCATCTGTAATGCTCTATCACTTGTAATGTGATACAATTTTTATGCAATTACTTCTTTTTTGATGCGCAAATAGACAGTGCCTGGATCACAGGACAAAGAGCTTAAAGATAACTTCTTGGTTTTTCAAAGTCACATACAGATTTATGGAAGGAGAAGGGCAAGGTAGGGAGATTCAGAAGATGCTACCACAACCCCACAACAATTTAAAATGTCCAAGGAAAGGACAGTTCCACACGATCCACAAGGGAGATGAGTATGTTCGCTATTTTATTAGCCAAGTGTCACTATCTGTAGGATTTAAGGCACCTCTCCATCCAAGCCAGAAGCTATCAAGGCTGTCAGGGAGAGGACATTATCTCCAGTTTTGAGACACTTGAATCCAACATTTTGGGCTGATGGAACTGACAGTTAGATTGATTTGTATATCTGCCATGCTTGATACAAATAGGATGGCAATCCGATATGCCCTAAAGAAAAGATAGCAACAACAAAAATCCAACAGAACACATTGACTCCGCTGCCATATGGATACATATGCATACACTTAAAAATTCAGTTTTGTTTGAAGGCATGCAATTACCTTCAATACTCTTTAAAAAGAATCATATTCAGGAATTACCTCAAATAAGAAGTGTACTTTTTAAATAAAGAATTACGTGTCCCTTGTGTCCCTTGAAAGGTCTGCCACCTTGTCATACCTAGGGTCAATGGCACATTCCAACCATGAGCAAAGAACAAGTTCCCTTAAAGAGCTCAGCCACTGAGAGTGACCTGCTTACACACAAACTAAATAAAAACTAAAAAGAAATTTAAGCAAAGGATGGGGAATTGCCATCATGAAGGTCCCTATCAATCACAAATGTGGCTGCCTACCACAGGAGTGGGAACTAAGCCAAGATTTTCAAATACAAGAGAATGAAAAAGTCAAATGAACCATTTTCCTAGTACACTCATGGTCCAGGTCTACCATGCTCAAGCCTTTTTCTGTTAGGTGAAGAATGGCATTGAGCTCCAGTTCATCGTCCTAGTTTACATGAGAAGGAAATATGTAGTTTCAGTTGTCATGTCTGCTTTATTTATGATGCTGACTGCTTTGCTGTGATTACATGAATCCCGATGGTTGGGAGAGCTGCTAACCATGTGTTCAACACATGGGAGCACAACAAACATTAAATACGAGTGTCATGGCAGTAGCATTATCAATTGGAACTAAAAGAGCTTAGAAAAAATCCTGTTTTATTAATGAGGTCTGTATTTCTGTGTGAGGCAGAGGTAGCAATGGTAGGAATTGAAAATGGCTTCAGACTTTAAGAATTAGTTAGACCTGAATCACCTCTTTTTAATTTTCTTCTGTAGTTCATGTTACCAAAACACACAGAATGCAGCTCCTAATGCACTGCATGGTTGTCTTTTACATTTAATCATTGTGTTTCTTCATCCTGCTCTGTTCTCCAAGAAAAACAGTGGTGGGAGTCAGTGGCTGAATTTCATGGTAAACTGAGTGAGGCAAAGGAGGAAGCACAGAAAAAAATAATGTGCTACTTGTTACTAGTCTCAAAATTTCCCTCATTCTCTAACCAGCGTCATTCAGCTAGAGAGCATTAAATGTGTAAACACTGACTCCTTTTACTCCAGGTCTTTGTTCTGAACCTAACCACCATATTACAGTGTTACTTTCCTGGAAACCACCAAAGATCTCCATTACAGATGACAGGGATTTTTGGGTCTGGGCGTATTTGCTAGATCGCAAAAGGTGCATGTGGCTTTTATGCTGAATTCAGTCTTGGCATCTTTTAGCTAATTCTTTTCTGAGAAAGGAAAAAACCCCCAAACCCTAGCAGTTCTTTCAGTGCAATATCTGTATTCCTATGCCCCAAAGTCCTCTAAAAGTGGCTGAAATTTAAGTGGGATAGCCTATATGGGGAAATGTGGTTCTGATTCTTCAACTCAATAGAGAATACCTTTCTACCCTGGAAATACAGAATACCACACTGTGACATTTTACATTTCTAAATGGACAAAACAGGTTCATGAAAAAGCAAGCTAGGCCATCCAGAGAAGCACTCATAATTCACCATTGGTTGTATTTTCCCTTTCTTTAAACAACACTGCAAACAGTGACTAAGAGAATTGCAAAACTTTGATTCCAATGAGTAGTGCAATGGCTGTAAGATTTATGGGCTTGAAAGCTGTGTTACGGCAATTGAAGAAACCTATTTTTAATGCTGCATAAACCAATGATCAAATAAAAAAAAAAGAATTCAAGTAAATTCTTTAAAAGTCATTGCTATATCAGATAAGCATGGCTGTCATAGTTCATGCATAGACCCTGGCTATTGGTTAAATTCCCAAACCCTATGACTGAGCTGACACAGGACTCTGCGTGCGTGGGTAACATATGTGTGCACAGTTAAAAAAGCAGGAAAGTATGTCCTGCTTCTGATTCTTTATAGCTTCATCCTGCTAATCCCACAGTGTCTCTGGCTTTGCTGCAGCCTTTCTGATGGTTACTGCTCTGAAGTAATGGTGTCTTGGAAGACTTGTTCTCAGGGACTCTCTTGAGTGCGGAGTTATCCAGCAGGCAAGCCATATGTGCCATAATGATATATATTTCTTTCAGTTAAAAATACATGAATTATTTTCGGTTTTAGTAGTTGAGGCTATTTTCTAATTTCCAACCATACTGACTCTTTTCTGCTGTGTTTTTACATTCTTAACAGCAATCTTCTTTAGAAGACCTAGAACCATCCACAAACTTGAAGATAAGGCCTTCATAAACATCTCCTAAACTATCAGATGCTTGTTAAAACCACTTTGCGTGTATTTTATTGCACATCTGGAGGTTCTTGGTCTGGAGGTTTACAAAACTGGGAATGATTTCCAATTAAAAGATGGGTGAACAGCTGCAAAGAAGTTAAGCGCTGGCTCCAGCAAAGGCCTAAGTGCCCACAGTTGGACTTGTGTCCAGTGCGAATACCAAAGTCCAAGCACATGCTCCTCAAACCTTGCCTCTCTTTCTGGATTCCTTAGGCAGCTAAAGGCTATACACAGCTATGTTTTCTTGTAATCATGTACCTCAGGTGCCTGAACTCCTACTTCTGTACATGCCTAGGACTGTTTGAGACTCAGTGAACCTGCACAGCTCTACATCTATCTCAGTCTTAAACCCAGCCTGAATCCATGAACTTGGCAATTCTTCCCCTATACCCTGAGGGAGCAAGCCTGGCAACTGCTCATCTCACACTTGTCTACAGGACCAGGCATTGCACAAAATACCACAGCAGACATAGACAGTTTAATTAAACAAAAAAAGGTGTCTGCAAGATTTACTGTAAAAGAATCAAAGCTCTAATGACACCAGAGAAAGCGATCAAGAATGAACATAAATTTATCACCTAGTGGCTTATATGACAGGCTGAACACAGTTACCCTGAGGGACAGGGTAACTGGGCTCTAGCTAGTCCTCAAGGAGTATTTGGGCAGCTAGGCAGATACCTGATAAAAATACAAGAGTAGTCCGAGAGATGGCAAAACCAAACAAACCACCCACCCCCGTCCTCCTGAGTAGATGGCTAATTTTGGCTCCTTGTCTTAATTGTTTTCTGAATTGTTGAACAGCCTCAGCAGGGGAGGTGCAGGTCTCACACAAACAGGCTGCAGCATCGTGGCTAAGAGGCTGCACCTCTGGAAGTGCCGGATTGAATGCCTCCGGTGAGTAGATTACCACTACCTTTCCTTTTCTGATTCCTGAAACACCACCAGCGTCCTTTCACTCACTTTTTATGTTGATTTTATTTTGGTTTTTTTTCACAAAAGTTACATGTATTTAGCTGCCATCCCAATTCTTGGAAGAATGTTACATTTAGCAAGACTTGGAAACTAGCAAGAGTTCATCTGCTTGACTGTGCATTCTTTATTCTAGTAACTTTAAAAATATCTTTAGATCATTTTGCATCTATTGAAAAGGAAGCATTTAAAAACTCTATGTTCTTACTCACTATTAGCATTCCAATGACAAATTCAATCTTGCAATCATTGTAATGTATGGGATTTGCTGACCAAGAGCTCCAGTGAGCCTACAGGACCCTGTTAGTGTTGCTAACATGACATCTCCTTACAGCAAGACATGTCATATTATAAGCATTTTCAGCACTGAAGTTAAGACACAATCTTTTTATCCACACCAGCATGAATAATTCTCTTCAAGGTGGTTTCAGGTGGAATTTGCCCTATTAAAATATGCAGGTCCAAGTACTGAAGGGGTTTTCAAAGCTTTTATATAAGCTGGTGGCAGTGTACTCGAAGCAAGAGAGATCTGGACTCCAGATCAAATAAATAATTTGATTGGAAAGACTAAATGATAAAATTACTTGGTTTTACAAAGTTCTTCTCTAACTTAGAAACACACAAATCACATTTGGTTATGATGGGATTTTTTCACCTGGGAAGGCGGTTTTGTTACACCTGATTACAGCAGTTACCTCCCCTCCTAATGCACAGAGGCTTTCTAAACAAGTTGTCCTATCTCCACAGGATAAAAAAATGCTTTCTGCCTCCAGATAGCCTGTGTCCTCATCTGGATTTATCTCAGTTACTGATTACATCAAGATAAAAACCACTGTACTTCTGTATGTTTTTACATCATAGCTTTCTTAATGTAAAAACTTCAGCCTATAAGAAAGGCACAGCCAAAAGAACCCATGAACTCTGAGTACAAGAATTTACTATATTGAAAAGGAGGGTTTCTTCTTTGCCTTGCAGCATAGGAGAATATCCTGTTCATTTATGTTCTCTCTTTTGTCAGCTGAGAAGAGTAAGAAACGGCTGATTTTTTTTGTGCATCTGGTAACTTCTAGTGACATCAGCTCCCAAGGATTCTTTCCTCTATGTGTTCTAGTATATTTAAAGAAGAAAAAGTAATTTTTTTTACTATGAATTCCTATGCTCATTTTGAAACTCTGACAAGAAATAATACCTCCTTCACGAGAAGTCTAGTTCCATCTGGTCGAGAACCAAAAAGCCCTGACACAGTCTGATCTGAAGTGTAATTGATTTGATCACTTGCAATTTAACTTCTTCGCTTACGTCTTTACTGCATTAAGACTTCTTGGGGAGGGGAAAGAAAACTGTTTACATTTTTAGACTTTTTACAAGTGCATCCAAAAGCTCCAAGTGTTTGGAGCCTGATTAATTACAAACACCTAGAGGACTGCTCCCAGTCCTATTTACAGAATCTCTCCTAACATCAAGTGACTTAACACTTTTTCAGGCACTTTGAATCACATGTTATTTGTGAGGAGCGGAAAAAATAAAATCATTCAATCAAACTGCCAATGAAAGCAGCTAGTGGAGAACTGCTGGGCAGTGTGGGTAGTCCCAGAATGTAAGATGACAGCTCCTTCATGTTTCTGAACAGCTCTTCACAAATGGAAGAGTGATGTCTGTTGTAGTTATGTTTGGAGAGTAAAGTAATAGGGCTTGAAAAACTCTAATTAGAATTCAAGATAATGCAAGCAAGGCAAGATCAGTGAATAAATATCCAACTGCCCTTAGCCAAACAAGCTAAACAGGATACTTCTGACAAGGAAACAGAAGAAGCAAAACAGAGCAGTTGTTGGAAATTTCAAGAAAAAAGATTTGGCCCTAGGCTCGTGTGTGTAGCTTTCCAGAAGTGATTTTTTTGGCAATTTTTGAAGGAGCAAATTTTTGGTAACCATACAGATAAAAAAATAGACTATTTTTGTATTTTATTATTATTGTATTTTTAATTCTGAAGTCCATAAAGTTTAGCATTTTAATATGCACACTAACTAGAAAGTCCTTTAACAGGGGAAAGAGGTATATATAAATTATTTTGGGTCTTTTAGTAAGGCTCACCTGACTCAAGACTCTTGGATTGCTGTGTGTGCTTCACATAATACATTCTGAATAGTTCCACTGAAAACAAAGTCAAGTATCTGGCAAGCCCCTGCAGGATTCAGGTCCGAATCTAAGTTCAGCAAAAAAATGAAGTATATGCACAAATCCACCTTTCTTACCTAAGCACTTAACTATCAGTTTGAATTTATGTATACAGCAAAAATATTATAAAAGTCAACCAGCAGTGCTTTGTCTGCCTTTAAACTTTTTTTTTGTCCACGACAGTGAAAATTTGGCTTATTCACTGGAAATATGTTTGTTTTGTTTTTTTTTTTTTAACTGGGGAGAATTACAGAAGTTAAAAGGCCTTCTTCCCTATTAAAAGCATTTAGAAATTACAAAATGGATGTATTCAAGCACATAGACACAAAGTACATGAAAGTTAAAAAACTATGTTTTATCTTTCCAGATTGAGTTGAACTCTCAACTCCTCTTACAAACTGCTTATTTCACAAGAAGTTTGGTACCCAATAAGCCTTAATGATTTAGGCCAAAGTTACTCCTTTGAAAACTCTGTTCCCTACTGCAGTATTATAGGTGGGGAAATGGAGTCAAGAGAAAACTGATATTAGTGAAACAAGGCAAAGGATGAAGGTGGGGAGGCGAAC
Organism: Callaeas wilsoni; assembly: GCA_013398955.1. Classification (NCBI taxonomy): domain Eukaryota; kingdom Metazoa; phylum Chordata; class Aves; order Passeriformes; family Callaeidae; genus Callaeas; species Callaeas wilsoni. Next base: position 165,450 of record VWPU01018811.1, on the reverse strand, counting down.
TTGTGCCTCTTACTCCTCTTCTTCTTGACAGAGAGACCATCTAAATAAAAAATGGCAGTGAGGAAGGGTTTTGTTTCTTCCACCTCCATTAGTATTCTCTCTGAGAAGTGGAGCAACTGATGCTGCAGCAGTACAACCACTAACAGAGTTCTTTCCTTCCTGTAACACAGCAGCCATTTTTTGTGACACTGGATTTCAAGTATAAAATGCAGAAATTCTGTTGTTGTCTCAGACCAAAAAAAAAAGCTTCATCTCTTTCATTCCTGCAAAGCTACTTTTTTTTATCTGGTTTTCTGTTTTTACATGATTATTGCCAGGAAAAGCAAAAACCCAGGTAAGATTTCAATTTTGAAAGGAGGGCAATGGGATAGTAAAAAACAACAAAACCAAACCAACCCACAACAAAACAAACCAAAATAAAAGCCTTGCAAATCTCCTTACATAATAAAATAGCTTTCCTGCCTCTCTTTTCTTGTTTCACTACAGACTTAAGTGGCAGAGTCAGGAAAAATGCCTAGATCTCTCGACTCGCCGCCACCTACGTTACCTGCCAGACTGACACTGTGTGCTCCACAGGTGCTGCACAGAATCCCCCACAGGTAACACCCCGAAACACAGCAGGTCACACAACAAGCTGCCTTTCATCACAGCAAGAAAAGTAAAAAGGACTATTTTTCCAGAACTGCGCATGAGAGATCTATTCATGTCTTAAAAGTGTATGCAGTCTGTCTAAGATGTTGGGATGCAGTCAGGTTTGGGAAAGGAGTTTTTCAGTTTTGCAGCATAACTGGAAATTATATTTCATAGCTGTCATATAGTGAAATATGTATGTAAATAACACATTGAGCATCCTTAGATGCCTCTTTTCATAATTCCCAGTTACAGCTTCATGCTGTAAGGGCTTCTTACGTTCACACAAACTCAGTTTGCTTAGCCGAGTCACTGCTCGTACCACGTTGCTCCAGAAGTGCCCTGAAAGGAAAGCATGTCAGCAAACACCTCCTACAGCTTCAGGAGACAGAAGAAAAAGAAAAGCAAATGCACGAGGGCAGAGGAATTTCATGGCTTTCATTTTCTTGGCAAATTCTTTTATAGTCATCAAATACATAAGATGCATCAAAAAAAGCTGTGAAAAAGAGTTTAAAAAGTTTAGCTTGACAAATGATATTTCTTCATTTGGCATGAAAGTTTGTATTTGTTCAGCAGTCAAACTTCATCCTAATAAAATAAGCTTTTCTAAATAGCTTTTGAAAAATAGTCACATATGGATTGTATTATGTATGTAGGTGTTTTGAGGCCAGAAAACATATTTTTTGTTCTCTGTCTGCAGAGCGGAATGCTGGTGGGTGACCATGGCTCCTAGGTGTGGACATCATTACAAGCCCACAACCTGACTCTACATGCAGTATATGCTGAACAAGAAAGCTCTTCAAGCATACCAGGACACCATACTTTTCAAAGCAGAACCCAAGACTTTTAAATTATTTAGATGCTTAAAGCTTTTCTCTTGAACTCATTTATTCTTTTGATTTCTAATGTCCTGTTTCTGAGGATTTTCAAATTATTCCTAGATCAAGCAATATTTTGAAAGTAAAAAGACCTAAAACAGTTGATTTAAAAAAAAAAAACAGCCGCACAATAAGCACTTTTCCTTCATTTTCTCTCATTCAGCTCATGGAAATCTGTATGTTAAAAAGTTGATGTTCTGCCAACATAAATCTAAAATATTGCTTTTTAAATAAGTACAATATTTTCCAACCTCCATCATACAGATATTAATTCTAAAACCCAAATAAGAGAAAGATTAAAATTCCTTAATTAAACAGAAATTTGCCAAAGTGAAGCACAGTCTTCAACTTGATTTTCTAGTACATTTTATGAGAAATTTACCTCAATTCAGAATAACCTCACCTTTTTCTGGTACTACTCTATAAGGCTTGCTATGAAGCACAATGCTACTTAAATTAGAGGTTTTTTCATATAATAATCTGCAACAGAATAAACAGGAGAGTACCTGCACGAGAATCACAGGCCTGGTATGTTAGTATGCTACCTTGAAATCAACGTGCACATCTCTTTCCCTCACCTAATGGCAGCTATTACTGTTTGCCTAGTTAAGTTTGAAATAACAAGCAAAATCCCCTTTTCCTTGCTGGTTTACAATGAAGGTTTTTGTCCACTACTTTTGGATATATCTAAAATCCACAGGAAACCGGATTCTTTGAGTATCAATTCTTTTGTATGACAGAACACAGAGTGTTCTTCCCATGTAGAGCAAAGAAGCTCACACACCTCAGCAGGAATGTAATGATGGACATTTACACGCGTGGCCCACACAACAAACACTACCTAATATCTTGCTTTGTTCCCAAGTCACGAGTCACTTCTGAGACACTGCTGATCTTATCCAACAAGACGGGAAGATAGCATAGTACACCACCAGAAACTCAGCAATACCCCACAATGTGAGGACATCTCTCATCTCTGAGGGACCGAGTGTAAATCCCACAAAATTAATTTCTGAAACCAGACATCTCTGCGATGCATGCATCTTTTGTCTCATCAAACAGCTAACAGATAACAACTGTGCCAAGCTTCATAGCCTCACACCTCCACTCAGCAGCTTCAAATGTCCCCAAGATGGCACGTGGCAAGCAGCACACTGCAGTGTAAGTCAGTGCTTGGTTCTAGACTCATTACAGCTCAATTAGAAAAGTTACTGTTGTGTTGGTGAGACAAACCAAGCTCCTTTCTCTCCTTAAGAGAAGCGTTCAAAATACCAAGCATAGCAGTTCAGATGTGCCCTGCCTCTGTTGGACAGCTTGCCTTACTTCTGACCTGGAGGAACTCCTGTCTAGCAGTGAGAGATACTGGTTTTCTAGGTATACTAGCTGTCATAGATCACTTGCATCTCCCTCAATCACTAAAAACTATTCCAATTTACTCAAGAAGAGCCTCTGGCCCCTGTGAATTTTGGCTTCTCTGCAAAGGCTTTTAATAAGGTGCCAACTGTCCTGGCAGTGAGGATACTTGGAGTAGCACTCAAAGTTAGCAGTAGCAGACAGCTCAGCCCAATAACATTTTTCTCTGCAGGAATTAAGTACAGCACTTCTTTTAAGCTTACACAATTCTTACTGTTCCATTACAACAAGGAACGGCTCACACAGTGAATACCACCAAGAAATGGGAGAGGAAATATTAAAAAAAAAAAAAAAGCCGAACAAAACAATAGCAAGCAGGTAGTTGTAATCAGTCAGGTTCACATACACACCACTACCATCCAATGACATTAAAGCTCTTAATCTCAAACCTATACCTTTACCACAAAAACATGCAGATTTCCATAGGCCTCTTTAATACTAAATAATTAAACAACATTTCCCCATCAGTGTTCCAGCTCCAATTAGAAGCCCTGATGAGAATCGACAGAATTTCAAGTGTGGGTATGGTAGGAGGAAGAAGTATTTCCCTTTCAGCACTAGGTGCTTTTTTAACCAGTCTTTGGTTGGGATCTGACCAGCACAGCTGAAGCTTTGGAGCAAACCCAGGGAATGTTTTGTTAAAGATTCCAGCAGAAATAAGAAGTCTCCCAAGCTGGAAATTATTCTGGATACCTGAAAGAATGATGAGGGGAAAAGACATCTTTCCCCCGCCTCTCTCAATCTCAAACGAATAAAAAGAGACATAACGTTTCTTTAATGGCCTTTTAAAATTACTTTTAAAAAATTTCTACCTTCATTCAATCCAGATGCAGCTGCAATTATTTATCTTGTTGGTACCCAAATTTATTTTTGTATTTTTGTGAATGAGCAAGCAAATACTTGCAGGAATAATTCTACTTTCCAACTGTCAAAGAAATCCGAAAACTTGTCTTGTTTGACCTAAGGTGCTAGTGCATACTTGGAACACTGTGGATTAAGCTAAGAGAAAGAAACCAGATGAGAAGATATGGTATAGGATATTCAGATTCAAGAATAGGAAGATGGATCTTGAGGAGGGAACACAACTTCTACACCAAGAGCTGCTTCCTAAAATGTTTCCTAGTGTGCTTTAAGTCAGAGTGCGGGCTACTCCAGATCACCAACTCTGGCTAGATGCCTGAATGCAGTAAGGCGTTAAGTGGACAGAGCTGGTCTGCAAATGTTGCCCAGAAGCATCATCTAGGAAAGGCAATGCCACAGCGGCATGTAAATGACATCCCAGAAAAATACAGCAGAGAGGCAGCCTGCCTGCAGCAGTGCCTGGAAGCGCGGCAGTGGCAGTGCCATCATCGGCACCAAGGGGAGCGCAGAGCGACAGCAGAAAGCACTTCAGTGCCCGGACTGTGGCCCTGGGGAGCGGGCAGCGCAGAGCAGCTCCCGGCCTGTCTCTGGGGCTGCCAAGCAGAGTGAGAGACAGACAGCAGGACAGACGTGAACAGACCCTTCCATAGCAGTAAAACTGCTTAAAAGAAGAAAATGGAAAGGAGCATGAAGTCTGTCAACATACTGAGAGGTGGGAATTGTGACCTTTTATTTGGAATCACAAAGGAAAGACCCCAATTAGTTAAAAACGAATTAAATAAAAATAATAGCACTTTTATGAATAAAAAACCCCCAAAAAATCCTAAAAATTCCCTAGACCTCTCCTTCTACCCATCTAGATGTCATTTGCTGTAATTCTTTGCCAGTAATCCTTCCCCCATTAATTGTCTTTGAATTTCAGTGGCTCCTGCATACCAGCTCATTTTTTCTCTCATGCTGCCACCTACCATTGCACTACAGCCACTTGCCCCGAGATTGAAGTGATTGTTTCTCTAACAAGCTGTCGCTAAATGTGTGCGAATTATTGTAATGGGCCTAATTCACTACCTTGCTAAGCACTCAGGCACTAAGGGAAACCTTGCAAAGGTCTTAGCAAGGAACAAGCTACCAGTAAGTACTGTGAGAGTCAGAAACTTGGCATCTTGCCTAGCTCTGGCATCCCTAATGTAGCAAATCCTTTCATTTTAGTTTCTCTTCCCCATCTGCAAAACAGGGACAATAAAACTACCTGTCAGGTGAGATCCCGGCCTGTCTGATGTCCAAGGTGGGTGCTGACTGCTGGTGACCGAGGAGCAGGGCTGGTTTGATTCACGGACAGTAACTTGTGCCCAACGGCAAGGAGAGAACAGGCCCATCGGTACCACTTGCAGCGCTCGTGGCCCTGACAGAGCTTTCCTCGGCTTTGCTTTCTGCCGCGTGATGCCCGCAGCTGGAAGCGGCAGCTGACAAACGTCTCCGTTAAACTAGCAAGCCCAGAAGTCAGCTCGTGGTTCAGAGGCTGCTCCGCTCGTAACGATTGTGGCTAGCACCGCCGAGCCCCGGCGCTGGAGCGCTCGGAGTACGGGGCAGCCGGCTAGCACTGGAGGAAGCGCAGGCTTCACTGCGGAGCTGTCGGGTCCCTCCACCCTCCAGGGCTCTGCCCCTCGACGCCCCCAGCCCGACGCTGTCTGCAGATTCGGGGTACGCTTCGGGCAGCTGCAGCGCAAAGAGATGTTCCCGGCTACCGCCGGGAAGGGCTGGGTCCGCAAAACGCTCAGCCCCTGCCGGTTTCTGCCTATTTTCGAGCGACCCCTGGGACCCCGTGGGGGCTGGTTCGGCGCGGTCCTGCTCCGCGTTACGCTGCCCCGCGGCCGCCCCGACTGCCGGGCGGCTCAGCCTCGCCGATACGCGCCGCTCCTTCGCCGTCCCTGCCCCTCGCGGGAGGCTTGAGGACCCTCCACCCCCAGAGAGACACACTGATGGGACACTCGGCGTGTCTCGCCTCTTGCGGGGAAAAAAAAAAAAAAAAAAGAAAAAGACAATCCCGCCGCCCCCCCAAAACAAACCCTCAGTGATACAGAGCCGTTAGCGCGGGGCTGCGGATCGGGAACCACGGTTTGACGCCCTCTGCACACAGACATTACTACAGAGGTTTGTTTTCCAAAGCTGCGAAACTCCCGGCACACTGCAGAACCTCAAAAAGCCAAATTGTCAGAGGGAGGGCCGCAAAGGTGGCTGCCTCCCTCCCGGCCGAGGCAGGCCGGTCAGGGGCTCCCCGCAGCGGGCCCACTTGCCGGGCCGGCTCATGGGCAGGGAAGCGCCCAGCGTGCACGGAAAGGCGGCGGAGGCGGTGGGAGGGGGTAAGATTTAATTCTTCTTAACTGTCATACTTTAATGGGGATGGAAAATGTGAATTTTCTGTGCATTCCAGGAACAATTCCTTGGGGTGGTGACCTTTAGCACCGATTCTCTGAAGACAGGAAAGTAGTCGAGTGTTTATCTGCATGACTGAAAGCTTTCCCTGGTGGAAGTTTATGGAAGTGTTAAAAGGGGCGGATAACACGGGCTTTGGAGACGCTTGTCCAATGATCTGGAGGGGCTTGGAGAGCAGATCTCAGCTGGCAGACATTTAAATGGGAGACAGCTCGGCGCTGCTGCAATTTGTAGGCAGGAACCGACTCTCTCTCTCTCTATGGACTCCCGGGCAGCTTTGGGCTGCCGCGCCACCCGCTCCACCGAGTGACCCACTGGGCAGAGCCCCGCAGAGCCCCAGGCCACGCCGAGGAGCCGCCGAGCCGAGCCGCACCGAGGAGCCGCCGCCGCGCAGGTGAGCCGGGACGCGCTGGGACGCGCCGCGCTGGGCGCACACTCACGGCGGGGGCGCAGACGGGTCCGGCAGCTGCGGAGCTCGGCCGGTCTCTATGGGAGGCAAAATGTTAAACTCTCTATCCTACCTTCAGGGAGGGGCAAGGGAAAGAGCCGTTCACCGGTGTCTAGCAAAACCTCAGGGCGTCTCGGTTTTGCAGGGAGTGACTCCCGTCCCTCCTGTCAGCGGGAGTGACGCGCGCCGACCTTTTCGCCGCAGTGCTGGGGATCAGGGCGCCGTTACATCTCTTTCCCCTCACAAGTACGGGGACTGCAAAAGCCCCGTTAGCTCTGCCTCTCATCTCCGCCTACAGCATCACTCCCGACAAATTGGATTCAGCGCCCACCCGAGACACGGAAAAATCCCGGCCCGGCCTCTCCACGGAGCGGGGCGGGGGCAGATCCCCAGGTGCCAGCCCCATCCCATCCCATCCCATCTCATCCCATCTCGTCCCGTCTCGGCGAGCTGCGCTCTACGAGGCCGCTCAGCCCCGGCTCTGTCCTGGCCCGCCTTTGTAAACCACCGCTCCTCAGAGGAGCGTGCTCCTGGTACCTCAGGAGCTCCAGGGGCGGTGCGCGTGCCGCCCGGGAGACTCGGCTTGTGCCAGCGGGATCGGGTGCCGCGGAGCGGAGGCTCCGCACCGGCAGCGCGCCCGTGGGCAGCGGCGCGCGTCCCTTACCGCGGGACCGGACTGGACGGGACGCGGCTCCACCGCTGCGCTCGGCCTGTCCGCCCAGCCCTCCCACCTGACTCGGAGCCGCGCGAGTTTTGTGGAGCCGACGGCTCCGTGCGCCCGTCGGCCGCCGCTCCCCTTAGCCGCGCTGACAGCCCCCTCGGCCCGGCCGCAGTGACCGCCCGGCCGCAGTGACCTCCCGGCAGCGCGCCGGCCCGTGCGGCTCCGCGGGCGCGGACCTGCCGCGCTCTTCCCGGCCCGCGGCCAGCGGCGCAACTTGGCGCGGGGCTTTTCCCTCCTGGAGGATGCCTGCTTGCTCGCCCCGTCCGTTTCAATACGATCTCTCGGGGGCTTGGCAGTCCCTTCAGCGACTTCGTCCTCCGTTGGGTTAACCCAGACGGCGGCCGTGCCCCGTGGGAAGAGCCGGTCGGTGTCGCCAGCCACCGCGAGGAGCGCCGGCGCCCTCGGAAAGCCGGGCCGAGTCGCTCCCGGCCATGCCAAGCAAAACCAAGCCTGCGGCCTCTCCGCCCTGACGGCCGCCGGCGATACCCGCGGCGCAGGCAGGCTGCGCTCGGCGATAACCTCGCGCTGCCCGGCGGCTGTGCGGGGCTGGGAAGCTGCGCGGCCCCCGGCCCGCTGTGCCGAGCCGCACCGTCCCTCCCCGGCCATCAGCTGTGGCCTCGCTCCTAATGTCCCACTCGTGGCTCCTCTCGGTGAAAGAATGGCAAGCGAAGCCCGTTTCGGTCATCAAGGCTGAGATAACAGCGCTGGGGAAACCTCCTTTTGCATAGATGGGGGCTGTGAGGCAGCATCGTGCTTTTGGCTCTCCCTGCTGCTGAGAGGACGCGGGGTTTAGTCACGCGTTTTCTGAGCGGTTGACATTTGGGTGCAGTGCCAGTGACCCCCACCTCAGCTGTCTCTGAGTCCAGCCCGGTGACCCGTGAGCCGGAGAAGCGCCTTGCTCCTGCCCCGCTCCTCTCTGAGCCCAGCAAGCCCGGGAACAACCAACCAGTGTGCGCTGAGTCTTGTGTAAGTGATGAAAGGCACCCATGACCGTAGCTCTCTGCTATAAAGCTTTTTTTTTTTTTTTTTCCCCCCTCTCGGCAATGCTACCCAGAAATGCGTAGCTTCTGCTGAAGACTCTCTCGTTTTCAGCACGCACGACAGTGCAGAGAGAGGACCGAAGCTTTTCCGGTTGTTTTAGGGCTCCGTGAGGAGATGTGTCTGAAGGGAGTTTGGCGCTGGGAAGCCGGGAGCTGTCAGGCTGCGTGAGCGTCTTCAGGCAAGGCAGACTCGGGTTTGATACCAGCCATGCCCACCATGATCAGCTTCCCTGGAGTCCCACAGGATGTCCTGCAGAAAAATACTTTCTTACACGGGAAATTCTTAAGGTTTCAAGGGTTTGTTTGCTTTAAAATTGCCGCCTACACTCATTATATGTCTCAGAACCCCCCATCTCTGTGACTCTCAAGAAGAAATTTTCTGAAATGTAAATGTATCCAAATTCTACGAAACACAGATGGTAGTTTTGCTGTCTTGATTTCAGAAAAAAACCCACAGTTCTCTGGGAACTGCCATTACCATGCCTTTTTTTAATATTTAAAAATACAGATCTATGAACTATGAAAACATTACATAAGAGTGTTTCTGTAATTCAGATGCAATACGCGAGGCATAAAATTATTCAGATCCTTCGGGACATAAACCACTTCTATTTTTGCAGTAGTGAAAGGGATTGTGTTTTGGGTCTTTCTTTGGCTTGTATTTGAAGTCCACCAAATAATTGTGGGTTTTTATTTTTTTTTTTAGTTCTACATCAGATTATTTTTCATGTTTTCTATGAAGCACAGGAGTCCATGGCTCATCATAATGTATTCCTAGTAAAAGTGGTTTACAGATGAAGTTACAAGCCTGTTAAGATCTGTGACAATTTTGCTGTATATTTCAACCAGGTTTCCACCTACATCTTTTAAACAAGTTGCCTTGTGCTAAAAATGTCCCTAGTAACTTTCTGAATCTGCCTGTGAATTCATAGGGAAATTGTGTCTATGAACTGACATGGAGATCCTTAATTCATAGCAGAAAATGTATAAATGAAAAACTTACAGCTTAATTGTATGAAATAGTAAACCTGAAAGCATTTACATTTCTCTCTCAATAGTTGCTAGTATTAATCCACAAATTTCTTAATCTGTTTTAAATGATGAGATCTCAGGCTCTAGATAAACCACATGTGAAGTGATATGAATGTTAGGGCCCAATTCTGCTCCTGTTTGAAGTCAGCAATAAAACTTCTTTTGGCTTTAGGACTAAGAGCTTACAGATGATGAAAAGTGGAACTCAGCAGTGAAATATGGAAAGAATAGAATTTTGGAGTATTGTGTTTCTTTAAAAAAATATTAATTCTATCGTATCTCTCTGGATCTGAATGAAATAAGAGGGAATTGATCATTTTGGTTATGGTCATCTGTTTGTTCAAAGGATTCTCAAATGAATTCTCAAAAGGATTTCTGGTTATGCCAGTGTAACAGCCAGTTAGTATCAAGTAATGAAAATATTGCAGAAGTGTGGAATATAAGCTTTTACAGCCTGATTCTCACAGCTCCAGAGCTATTACTTCTGCAGAATTATGACTGTAATGAGGAGAAAAAGCATCTACTTCAGGAGAGATTTCTCTTCACTAAAACTTTGGGTATGGTAACACTGATTTTAGTTACTTCTACTGTCCTCTTCTGTGTTCTACTTCTTTCAGTAATAAAAAACCCTGTTAAGGAAACATTCACAATAGAGACAGATGAACCACTTCACTTCCTATGTAAGCAAAGGTGTAATCTTCTCTCATAAGCAAATGCATTGATTGCCCTGGGACCAGAGGTGCTGCAGGGTGCCCATACTGCATTTTGGCTGCATTCCTTCCTGAGGCATACCACCTCGTTTTCCTTTGTATTTTGCATTTAAAAAAATAAAATCTTAATTTTAAAATAAATGGTTAATCAATTATTATTTTAGAAAGATCCTGCTTAGCTGCTATGGGGGTCTTGACACACAGCCCCTTGTTCACACAGCCCCGTCTGTATTTAACCTGCATTTATCCCTAAATGATTTGATTACTTTTACCTTTAGATGTGTGTTTTGGAAGTGACCATAACAAATGTTTCTGCTGAGTGGCTAATTTTCATTTGAGTTACAGTTTTTTTTATGAGCATGCAATGCAGCTTCCACCTTTAGGGCTGGAAACCAACCCAGTGAAAAATTACCTTCCTCCCAGTTTAGGATTACATTGAAACACATGCTTGCATTTCCTTAGGGATAAGCATGTGCTTAATAAAGTTGCATGAATCTGGGACACAGACCTTACAATAGTAAATATTACTATGAAATTGCCCCCAAATTCCCATCCTAAAGTACACCTCGTTTTCACAGGACTAGACCTTGTTGTGTCATCAACTGCACCTCTATAGGGGAAAACAAAGAAAGAAAACAATGTAGAGGTAATCAGTTTTAAAAATAAAAGTAGTCCAGGAATATGCATGTCGGTGGAACCTCATCCAAGTTGTGGGACACTAAATAAAATAAACACCTGAAGTTTTCTGGCACCGCTTACAGCCTGGCAATTTATTTTCAACTTCATGCAATTACTTTTATTTTTGTTTTTTTAAGACTCTGGCACCATGTTGAGTAAATAAGGTGCATATTAAAATACTGGTGACTAGACAGTTGCCAGAGAAATAGGAATAGTTTTGGAAGAAATGATTCTGATCTCTTGAGGGAATAAGCAATAGTTTATAATTCTTTTAAAACTTATTTTTAAGACAAAATTAAAATGAAGCATGTTTAAATAACATTCAGGTTGTAATAGAGATGAGGAAAAATGAGCAAATGTGAAGTCTAGGCTGACACTTGAAGTTATGCTGCATTATTCTTTAATTGGAATTCCCAACTTATTTTTTTCCTATGTCAAAGCCTTAAGATTATTAAAATTGAGTGTTCCATACCCTATTTCATTTGGATACTAAAAGCAGCCTTTCCAAATTGTCTGTTGGAGTCAGCAGTAGTGTCGTTCTTACACCCCTTCCTTGAAGCATAAAGCATCTGTCAAACATAGGACATTCTGGTACACAGACATAAATTATTGAGATGAATGCTTATGTCTATGATATATCAGGAACTCTAGGTGTTCCAACAATCTGCTGACGAGCACTAAAAATATTAGATCCACAAGCAACTCCTTGAATGTAGTGGAACCGCCTATGACACTTTTCTACTTCAGGAATTTCTCTCCCAATCCATTTGATGAGAAAGGTTGTTTGAGCAGCATAACATTTATTTTCTCCTTGTGACTGGAAAGACCTAATAACTGAGAAATTAGCAGTTATCTTTTATAGCAAGTGGTGCTTACCCTGAGTCTCTGCTGAGTCTCTAGGTGGCCCTCACAGCATTGGCATTTGGCTGCTTTCCTGCCTAGTTGTGTGGTCTCAGGCAGAGCGGATAAAGCCGTCCAGGACAGTGCCCTTGGTTTCACATGTTTCTCGGGTACTAACACCAGCAGGACTCTTCCATTCAAATACCGTTTTATTTCCATACTGATAAAGCAAGTCAAATAAGGGATACAACTGCAGCACTCTAAGCAGGTAGAAAACAATGACTTCCTCAGCGGTTTTTTTTTCACAGTCCTTTCTCTTTTTAATGCCTGTGCCTCTTCACAATCCTAGTGTTTTACAGGGTTTTTTTGCAAGGAGTTGCTCATTTCTGGTGCCTTCTTCTAAGCTCCCATGGGGAGGGTTCCTCAGAGGCTTATTCCGTCATGTGTGTCTTGCTACCACATAGCTCCTTTCAGAACAACTCGAAGACCATCGTGCTTGTGGAAGGGGGAAGCGTGACGCTGATGAGTTTCTTCTGTGCTGGTTGGTGTTTTGAGCTGACTGAACAGCCTCAAGAACTCAGTGATTTGGGGAGCAGCAGAACTGGTGGAATAAGGGAGGAAAGTAAGGCTGTTCCTATGCAATAATTAGATTTGGAGCAGCCATTCAGTTTTGAAGGACCTAATTATCTCCACTTAATTGCACTTCCTGAAGTGATCTTTTTTTGTATGCACAAACTCTACGATATTTAATGTTATATACAAAATTCTGCTGTCCTCCAATGACATCATTCTGTGTAAAATGAATAATATTTAGGGATCTGAAAAATTCTTAGCACTGTGATTGCATCTGTATTACTTCTATCAAAGATTCAGAGTAATGTGTGAGAAGACATAGTTTAAATGTGTGAGAAGACACAGCATCTCTTTTAACCTGTACCTAAATATTCTCTTAAGTTCGTTGCTTGACTTGTTGCACATCTCTCAGCTTAAGCATCATTGCACTCAGATGCATCGGACCCCTTTAGAAGCGCAGTGTGACAGAGGTTGGGAAGCTGTAAAACAGGCAACAGGTGTATACAGCATATACATTACATACTGGATGTACATTATACAAGGAGCTGTATAAAGTTTCTGAGTCTGATTAGTGAACACAAATCTAGACTGCGTCTGCTGAGACAGACTTTAGCCCTCTGGTATTGTAGATAGCTGTGTCATAGAAATGAATCCTTGTGTAATGTAAAATTTGTTCTTTCACCATTGTAAGTCAGGAGCAATCTTCCTCTATGTCAGTGAGCTATAAGAAGGGAATGAGAACTAGGGTAATGCAAATGGAGAAAAGATTTGGGAAAAGATGGAGGACACAAACAAAATTCTGTTTGGACTTACTTTCAATCACTCTGTTTGAAAGCTTTTATCACTTGGTAATTTGGAAACAGCTTTCCAGCTGGTACAGGCTTGAATGCTTATTTTTTGTAAGTGTGTGTGCACACATTTCTTTTATGGAACTGAAAATTTGCTGCATACCTGGCTTCTGTTGATATCTGAAATACACAACTGTGCTTTATTTCCTCAACTTCCTTCATACAGGATGGTCCGCACGCTGTATGCCATCGGTGCCTTGTTTCTTCTGATGGGATTTCTGCTACCAGCAGCCGAAGGGAGAAAGAGGAATCGTGGATCTCAAGGCGCTATCCCTCCTCCTGTCAAGGATCAGCCCAATGATTCAGAGCAAATACAGACACAGCAGCAGTCAGGCTCCAGGCATCGAGAGCGAGGAAAAGGCACCTCGATGCCTGCCGAAGAGGTGCTGGAGTCTAGTCAGGAGGCGTTGCACATCACCGAGCGCAAGTACCTAAAGCGGGATTGGTGTAAAACCCAACCCCTCAAACAAACTATCCACGAAGAAGGCTGCAACAGTCGTACCATTATCAACAGGTTCTGCTATGGCCAGTGCAATTCCTTCTACATCCCCAGGCATGTCCGTAAAGAAGAAGGCTCCTTCCAGTCTTGTTCCTTCTGCAAGCCCAAGAAATTCACCACCATGACTGTTACACTCAATTGCCCCGAGCTTCAGCCCCCAAGAAAGAAGAAGAGAATCACGCGAGTTAAGGAGTGCCGGTGTATATCTATTGACTTGGACTAAACTGAGAAGAAGTAGCGATTGCACTCTGACTGTACGCAGTCACTGCCAGCGTGAGAATGAGTGGCATGAACTAGCCTACCTTCAAGGCTGGGCAAAACTGAAAGGGACCTAGGGAATTACCTAAAACAAGCAAAATCCCCCCAGATTCGTGTAAGGAAAGGGCATGCATGTGTGTGTGTGTGTCTGTAAGGGAGAAAATGCATATGGATGAGCAAATACATGAATGTTCACTACACAAAGTAGCAGGGGTATGAGACATTAAAAAACCCTTTACTCACAGTCATGAAGTAGGTTTCCTAGTGTATATTCACATTTTTGCTGCTTGCTGGGAAAGTGGAGCTGTGGCTTTTGCGAATGTTCACCTTTGTGCTATTTGCTTTTACTGTATTACATGGAACATCAAAGTGAGAGGACAATATATTTCAAAGCATGAATCTATTCTTATATAAGAAATAGACAAAGAGCAATTTAAAGTGTAGCAAAGCCATCACTGAAAATAGAAGCTGTGTCAAGAGTTTGTAACATGCTTCTTCAAAAAAAATAGCTGTAATCCAAAAGCCATGTCTGGAGAACAATGGGGGGATGTGGGAGTGCTGAAAAGTCAATATAGGTGGATGGGAAACAGATCTACAGCAACTTAGAAAGCAAAAGGTCAAAGCAAGTAGACAAGGAGAGTACAAAAGGGAGTAGAAAAGGGAAAGATACATAAATAGGAAAACACAGAGGAAGAGATATTGTCTTCTGTTTACGTTTTGCTTTAATTTATATACCTAGTCATATATTACATAAATTAAAAAGAAACTATATACAAGGCTATAAATATACTTCTGAATTCTAACGGCTCTCTCAACCAAACGAAACCCATTCCTATGCCACTAGATCCATTCGATGTCTTGTATTTCTGATATCAGTTATTCTTCATATCTACATATATATGTATATGCAGTATCTTTTAGGCAGTGGTATCTATACATACATGCAATGAGTGTGCCTACTTCATTGTGGGTATCCAAACTCCTCTTTTTCACACACATACATAACCACAGCACAAAAATCTTGCTAACCAAGATCAAGTACAGAATGGCAGTAATTTAGTACATAAAGAGCAGAGCAAAAATTAAAACAAGCATCATGTGACTGCTAATGCAATAACCACACAAGAGACAAAAGACACGACATTCATGACTAGTAAACATTGCATTGTTATTGTTATTTTAGCTTTGCCACAGGCATGCAGTTTGTTGAAACGAAGATGCAGAACTTTGCTAGCAATGATCCTCTTTTTATATCTTTTACCACAGACTTGCATTTAAACTGGATTTGGAGTAAGTAAAGAGAATTTCCTGAAGACTTAGGGCTGACTGCCCCTCTCATTTGGGGGGGTAAAAAACATAAAAGGGGACACACTACCAACAGCTTGATGACTCTCACCTGTGAGGTTATCTTGTCTTTTCTTCAGGCTTAGGAGTTTAAACTTCATGAGGGCTGTAAAATTTGGCAAGAGCACAGAAGGTCCTACAGAAAAAATGAGGTCTGTCCTGGGGATTGGACCAGAGACGCAGCCCATCCGTGCATGTTGCCCTTGCTTTCCCAAGCGCTCGATGGGAAGCCTGAGGGTATCCTGGGTGCTGCCCGTGCCACGGCACTTTCCACCTGGGTGCTGAAGAGCTTACGGGGTGCTGCACACCTCCTTACCTGTGCCTATGCCTGTGGGGCGTCGAGAGCTGGTCCTGCCAAGTAAAGGCACGTTCCTGTGCAAGAGTACCGGGCATGAAACCAACCTTGAAATCACTGACAGGAGTGAAACGAGAGTCAGGTGCGCACTGCCTGCACGATGAGTCATTGGGAGACCAGCACTCAGTGTCCCCGCTCAGCAGCAGCATTCGCTAGCATCACAGTCAGCATAACTGTTCTCTCTCACACCAGATGCCTCTCTCAGCCACAAGCTGATTATTTTGACATAATTTCTTGCCGTGGAATGTTGAGGAAGACCGTTCTGCCCTTAGTAACATGCCCAAAGGGAAAGATTTATGATGAGTGGCATGTCACAGGTGTGTCCTATGTGGCCTCATTTTGTCAGTTGTCCCACCTCTTACATCACACATTTATTGGCAATATCCTGCATCTCTACAACTCATCTATTTTTGCTGTAAAAGCCACTGCTGTGAGGTTTGTGTTTGTAAAATTAAGTGATTACAACTCGTTTATTGGTATTATTAAAATGCATTTCATTCGGTGTACTCTCACTCAGCAGTTTGACACATTTCTTCATGGATTTTAAAATCCGGTTTTAAAATCTGGAATTATAGGAGGTAGGTTTCCACTGTGTGGAATGTGAATAGTTAAACAGAAAGATATGGATATTTAATGTTATTATTAATACAAATTCTCTTTCACTGATAATAGGCAGGGAATGTTTTCCTTTAAATTACTTTTTTTGATATTTTTACCAGGGGAAAGGGCCAACCTCAGTCATTGCTGGAAATTTTGTACTAGCTTGGGTTTCTGTTCAAGAAATGGGAACACCTTATGAATGATTTTTTGTCTTCATGTGAAGTTGACAGCAAAATTCCCATTTTCTTTGACAGAGACTGCTATGTCCCTAATGCCTTAGCTGTTAAGCAAAGCTTCAATCATTACTGACTCCTTTAAGTTTTGGCTAGAATTCTCAAAGCAAATTGATAAAAATATTGCAAATCTTTATGTTCTAAAACTGCCTGTGCATAGGTCATGATGGAACTCCCCTTGAGGCAAATCCCCCTCGCCCATGTAAATTTTATACAAAGAACTTTTATGAATTGCTAGTTATTGCCTGAGAGTAAGAAAGTTCTGCTAACTTACAATTATATGAGATATTTAATATCAACCACAATATGTATTTAAATGTCTGCTTTATTCTAAAAACAATGGACTATATAACCTAAGGCTGCAGTATTTTCATGCTCAGTCTCACAAAGCAAAACTTGGTTTAAAATGAAGTTTTAATTATTTTGTAACTGAATAGAATTGGAGTTTTTCTTCCCAGCATTTTGTACGTCATTTTAACTACTAGTAACAAATAAATAAAATATCTTCTCCAGCCTGTGTCTATTGTTGTTTGTTTTTTGTTTTTTTGTGGTTTTTTTGGTTTGTGGTTTTTTTTTTCCTTCCTTAAGTTTCCAGCTCTTTCTGATCTGTTGTACTTTATCCTGACTTCTGTGGTTTCTTCTAATTATAAAAGGCTTTACATTATGACAATAAGACATAGAGACAAGCAATGGCACCATCATTCAACACGGCTACTTCAATAAGGTTTTTAAATGAGATCTGTCACTTCCCCCTCACCCTTCCACAATTTATAGAAGGAAAATCTCAATCTTTGCTCACACTTTTCGCCTTGTAAACCATATAGTGACAGTTCAAAATATAAATCAGCCTTGAATTGTTGTAGAGTTAAAGTTGGAGCTGGCCTGCCTGCCTTACACCATATCTCAGTTTAAGGCCTAGCTAGTAGTTTAGTCCCACTTCTAGAAAAAAAGAGTAAGGAACACCTTTACAATGCAGCACATTACAAGCTGCAAATAGGGACAGAGGAGATGAAAAATAATTATAAAAAAAGAACTGGAAGATTTGTCACTGCTGGCAGCACATGTGCAAGGCCAGGGTTGAGGAAGGACTGCAACCAGAGAAACAGATTTCTTCGAACTTTCCACCTCTTTTAGTTTAGTCTTCCTTCACGTCTAACCTTTTTGTGCTTCTAAAACTTATTGAAAAGATAATAAAATTAGCTAAGAATCATTATTTTTGGAAAGTAATTTACTTTTTCTGGTCTGAGATATGGGCACAATTGAGCAGGATAAATTTCCTTGAGAAGTGCATATATGTGTTTATTTGAGTATTTAAACTAGAGAAAAACGCCCTGGGCTTAGCTCTCTAGTACTCCATGGTACCATGGTCTTATTATTTATATATTAACATATAATTTCATTATAATTTATATTTGTCCTACATACCGGCTTTGAATTGAAGATACCTCCCATGTGCTTTTTAGTTAGTTACACTGATCAAAAGAAGGTAAGAGAGAGAGAATTCACGCACCTTACTCTGCTGTCAGGGATGCAGACAGGAAGGAGACCATCCTTTTCTCTGCCCCCAGTGAGACAGGCAGGATCTCTCTTGGGGGTTTGTGTGTTCCCTACGATCCATGTGCTGCGCCGCTAATTCGCACCCGCCTTGCAAGACAGAGGCACCGAGAGCGCTGGGTCTGCCGAGCGCGTGCTCCCATCTGAGCGGCAGATGTGCACAGGAGGTGCGGTTGGGTCAGCTGGACAGGCAGCACCGTGGCTCTGCTCCAGCTGCCTGTCACCGGCGGGGCCTGGCTGGGAACAGGGACGTTGCCTTTGGAAAAATGGTGTGGTAGCTTCACCTTGTAATTTACCTTCTCCTGAGTGAAAAAAAAAACCCAAACAAAAAAACCCCAAACCCAACAAAAAAGCCACCATCAAAACAAAACAAAACACCCAACCCAAACGAAAAAAACCCCAACCCAAACAAACCAGAAAGGAGAATTACAACTGCACTCTGGGGGCTGATGTTCCTTTTCCACTGTAGATGTAAACCTACAGGTTTTAGTTCCAATAGGTTTTCTGAAGGAGAACAACCAAGTGGAAAAAAACATAGATCTTATTCATTCCAAATAACTCAAACTTGCCTTAGAAACCACTTCATCAGTTACTGAAATGTAACAGTCAGTTTTGGCAGAAGAACATCCAAAATTTTTTCTGAGTTGTCCTACTTGCCTGGATGGTTGCAATGCACTAACCAAAGGAGAGAGCTGCATCATTTAAATTTTAAGGGAGTGAAAATGTAATGTGTATTTGTATTTAGCCAAAACAATGGAGCTATCATTGGTACATATTTTCAATAACCATCAGATTTATCTTTTTTTATCAATTGAGACTGAAACCAGAAATTCCCAGCAATGAACAAGTATCAAAAGGAATCCCAGTGCAGTTTTTTTATGCTACCTCGTCATGCATCTACATAAAAACATCTGAAGCCTGTCTGCACTGCCTGCCTGGGAATGTAGCTGATGACTTTAAGGTGCCCTTCGACCATGTGTGGCTTCTGGCTGCCTGAATTCTTCCTCTGGCTTTCATGGGTCTGGGTGGAGGAGTACAGAAAATTTGACTGTCACTTGCTCCCTTTCCTATTGCTTTCTAAAAGTTTTGTAAATAAAATTCATAATCCACTTTTTCTTGAAAAATCGAGCAAGATATGAAAATCAAAGTCTATACTGATGTAAAAAAAATGATTATTTAGGATTGCATTAAAACACCACAAACTTCTAGGTTGTGATAAGCAATAACTCCTCCTTGCTGTGGTACAGATGTAAATCACATAGCTTGGGGATGGATCAAATGGAAAAATTACACTGACAATAAAAGTTCTGCAAAGAAAATTTGAACCTGCTACATTTGCATTTCTTTTTTAAAGAATGCCTTGTGGAAAAAAGTAATATTCCAGTTCATATTACAAGAGCGCAAAAGAACAAAGGTTAAAAAAAAAATCTCTCTCTCTCTCCAGAATATTTGAGAGCTATATCTTACCTTTCTGCCTAGTGATATCAATAAGATTTCTGGCAATAAAGCAATCTGAAAGAATTAATGTGTAATTTACAGCTCATACAGGACAGAATAATCAAATTCATTAATCATAATTTTATTGTATGGCATCAATAGTGACCACTGTTGAGATTTTTGATTCATATAATGATGAATTTGCAGACAATATGGTTTTCCTTTTAATTCAACTTTTGTAATTCAGTTTTTGAGGTGTAAGGACACATTACTTTCTGTATTTAAGAGATACTTTCAATCTTAGCTTTGTATTAGTGCATTGTTCTATACAGAGAGTTAAAATATCATGCTATATAGATGTAACATAAATGTATTTGTCTCTCTAAAGAAAGGTGTAAAAGCCAAGGTGTGCATTAGATATATTTATAAGTCTGAAAAATGTATATTAGATCAGATTATACATAAAACTATTGGCCACTGTGCCAAGCTTCTTAGCAGCACACTTTAGGAGTGATTAATATGGAATAAAGTCAGCAATGACACTAGTTACAAGAGTAGTCATGAAGCATTTCTTTTTTAAGGATGGGGACAGGGTTTTGTGTACTCAGTTAAGTTTATTTTTAGACAATTACACTTAATGGATGAAGTCTTGCTGAACTTCTCTCTTTAGGATCTGAAGGACCTTGAATGTTCCTTCGGAAACAGATGCTCATGAGGAACATGATTTCCATTTTTGTTGTTAATTTGTTTCAACTTCAAATGAATGAAGAGGCTAGAATTTGGGTGTTAAGTTAGATTTTGCAAATAAAAAGGAGAAAGAAAACTATGTGTGCAATGGAAAGAACTTACTGAATGGATCTAAATCCTATGGTAGGTAATTTGATCTAATTTTTGCAGAAAGGCAAATGCCAGATGTTTGCTCCACTTTGATCTTAATAACACTTTAGGCTGCAGACAATAAGATTGGTTTAAAATTTATTGTCTCTTTGATTTCTCCATTCTAATGCTTTTTAAATTCTTTACACAAGACAGATCTATATATAGGCAACTGGGGTGGCATCAGAAGCATTGTGTACTTAAGACATTCTTGAAAACCTCAGTATGGAACAGTGTTTGCTTTTTTATGCATCAAAACAAAGCCAGATTTTGTACAAGCAACATTCAATTTTCATTTTATTATAATGTCTCTTTTTATTTTGCATATGAAGTTCTGACTGTCGCATCTGTGGCACAGCTCCTTATATGCTTTTATCTTTCAATAACCTTATTAAAAGTCAAGACAATATATTAAATCAACATTAAGCAGCAGGAGTTGAAAGTTAAGCTAATCCATTCCTTTGCATTGGGAGTGTAATCTATGTAGATCTCTAATTTCACCACTGATGTTGCTTTTAGCATTCTTTTTGTACAGAATATGCTTTCTAAAAGGAGAGCTGCTGCTGAATGAACACCAGTGAAAACTTCTCAGGAACCATAACATCCAAGAGGTGTCCAACTTGCCTTCAGTCTGGATCTTCAAGTTCAAGGAGAACATTGCTCTGTGAATGTGAGTTGAACTCATCTTAGAGCTGCTTTTTAAGTGGTCTCAGGTTTCTCACAGGATATCTTGTATGTTCACTACTAGTGAGAAATGGTGAAAAGCAAGTGAGAGAACAAACAGTAGAGCAAGAACAATGGTTAAAAAGAAATGAGTAGGAAAAAAAAGCAGGCTGAATGTCTTATCATGATTCTCTGGCATAGTTCGGGCCCATCTGTCCCTTAGATCCATGCATGATGTCTCAACAATTGGTTTCACTCTGCTCAGCTCAGTAGTCTGAAAGTTCAAAAAGTCAGAGTCAGTTTTTCTCTGAAGGAAATTCTGAACTTTGTCTGGTGATGAAAATGCCATTGCTCAGCCAACTGAGAGAACAGCTACCCTGGCAGGTCTTCTTAAGCTGTCAGCCTTGATGGACTATCAGAAGTCAGCAGGCTCCCTACTCCTGTACCACCAAGTTTAGTTCTTGCAACAAACTGCTTTGTAAGCCAAAAGAAAAATTCCTTCCTTCAGAACCAAATATTTTAGTTCATTACCAGGGACAAAACATTGACACAGATGCACAAAAAAAGTTCTTCTCTTTCTATCACATAAGCATGATAGGTGAGAAGACTTGCAATTACCTCACCTCAAGAGAGAAGCTGGGTAAAACAAAAGACTCTTCTAATGGGAATTGTTCAAATGCATCTTCACATCTTTTCTTCCTTACCATTGCTATAACTACAGAGGAAAAAATATCTTTATTTATCACTATTACACTGAAATACTGTTTGCATAATTCCAAGGCACATTTTGCCAGTCCTGTCCTTGACATGATATACAGGTGGTAACCTGTGCCATTTGAGAAGGGGCTGTTTGAAAAGACTGGACAACTAAGCCACAAAACACAGGGATGTTTTAATGGTATTTGATTTCAATGCAGAAGCACTGATTTCCTAAAAGGACACTGGTTTTCTATAAAGGCATGATGTTATGAGACTCTGAAAATCTTTTGCAACACTGGCTTTTGTGCATCATAGCTGAAAAGCGTACAAATGCTACACAATGAAGTTTAATGGAAGCCACACAAGGAAAGATTTTAGCCTCTACATTTATCTTTACCAACACATGGAACCACCTTGATCTGTTTTACTGTTGGTGAAAAACGAAGGTAGTGTCTATTTCACAGGAGAGGATAGGAAGTAGGAGTCAGTGTGATGGATGGTGAAATGAAACAGAGGGCAAGAGCGAAGAAATATGAGCGTCAGGTACTGATCTCAAAGATGAGGTCTAGTCTGCTGTCAGAATGTTCTAAATAGCTTATTAATAACAGGAGAGATGTATCGGCATTAGCGTGAAAGGACCAGTTTGTCAGTTTGTACTGCGCTGTCCGAAGTGAGCCATCTGCATAGAGAACAGTTTATATTTGTTAGCTATAAATAGACTACGCAAGTACAGATCAAGCACAGGTCGATTGCTGTGAAAATAGTCACTTACTTCAAGGCATTCATCCAGCAGATGACACAGCAACAATCTCTACCGTCTCTATCAAATCTGTCAAATTCACTCACAGGGGGCATAGCTGTACTTCAGTGTGGCATAAAAATCCCAGAGAAGTTTTAACCTTTGTCCCAACAGCAGCTTGGTTTCCATCTGGGGCTGACATGCTGGGAAAAGGAAGACCAAAATCACTTGGTGAGGTGACACTGAGGAGTTTATGCTAAGGGGAACCCCTGGGAAGTGGGGTACTTACATCTAATTCTTGCTGGCAAGGGACTGAGTTAAGGGAGGCCTGCAATATCAGAAATACATCTGTGGGGCACCCTTGATGCAAGTTCAACAGCTTGCTGCTGAAATCTCTCCCTATCAATGTCAGTACAATCAACATCTCCTGGGAATTAACCTGATTTATTATTACATGCCAGATATTTTAAAGGAATGCTTCATTCAATGTTGCAGGTCCTGCTTGATTTAGGCACCTATGTTTCATCTCTACTGACTTGGAATAAGTAAGTTTTTCTTTGAGTTATTATTTCTTTTCAAAATAAAATTAGTATTTGGCATACTAATTAGTTTTGGTTCTGGAGTTTTCAGATTTCAGAGGCTTTAATAATTCAATTTGCTGATGAACAACATACTGCCTGATAGCTATGGAAATAGGTTCTCCAGTAACCTATGGATTGTGCCTCTAGGAATAAACTAATCATAGGGTCTATTCAAGTGAAATGCTGCAAAGGAGCTATGGACTGCAACTTTCCCTCAGGGCTCATTGTTGGTGCAAGGATGTGAAGTACTGCAATGATGTGAAGTACTGCATACCTACAGTATTCATTCAGGATGAAACAGCCTGGAAGCTGGGGTGGCAGCTCTAAATTTTCCAGCTTCAGCCTTAGTCTGTTTGGCTTTGCATAAAGCCGTAACCTTACAGCACAACCTCAGACAGGACTGGTTTCATGCAGAGGACACAAGTTGCCAAAGCCTGTATGTGGGGCTGTGTTTGACTTCCATAGGGTGAGGCCTGGAGTGCACATTACCCTCTGAGCTGAGATCAGATGTTACACCCCGAGGCACAGGTCACCATGTCCGTCATGCACAGACCAGATCGTCTGCACCTCTTGCTTGGAGAGGGATGTTATTTTCTTAAGGAGCAGGATGTTATTCCTAGAGGTCTGCCCCTTGGTAGGGTCAAGAGTAATATTTTATGGTTAATGTTTATTATTAATTTTGACTGTGGCCTTTCCTTTCAGAATTTGTATGGTGTCAGTTCAAGTTGGTAAGGGGAAAGCTTGACAAGGTTAAGGCGTGAACCGTATACTCACTTTTCCTTCCAAAGTAAATACTACAACAACAGCGCACATGGGAACCAAGCAGCACATTCCTAAATCAAACCAGAAGATTCATACAGGGAACTAAAAGAGTAGGGTCCAAGAGAGTGGGTTTTGCCTTTTTGTTTTTTTAGTCCAAAGGATACATTTTCAGAAAGATGCCTTGGGAATAACCTCAAAACAATCCCAGGAGCCAAAAGTGCAGTTTGGCATCAGATTTCTTGTGCTCACACAACTTAAAAATTAATATTGTCTTCACCCCTGTTCTCTCAAAAACTCTGCTGAACTTGGGTAACTGATTCTCAGCTGTTTATTGCTGTTTCAAGGAAAGAACATGCATCTCAATGTGATCCAAGTTGACACTGTTTCTTACTTTTGGAAAACATCCCAATCAGCTTCTCGACTTTGAATAGGATCTTTAGATTCATATGCAACTTGTTCTTTTTTTAAGAATGTAACCTCGGAAACTGTTTTCCCTTCATGTTTTTTATTAATGTAATAGTTTCACAACAGGCTTCTAGGTCGACTTGGTTTGATATTTTACAAGACACTTAAGACCGGAAGAGATGGGAAATGTCTTTTAAAATCTCAAGGTGTTTTTGTCGTAGGGACATAGCATATGGTCCCATAGTTTGCTTTCTGTGGCAGTGTCAGCAAACAGAGAGCACTGAGGAGAAAGAAGTATTCTTGTGATAATGTGAAAACCTCCATAAAGATACTATTGTATGTAAGCAATAAAGACAACTTCAGAAGTGAGTGCATGAAGCAGTCTCAGAAACCCATCTTGGATCTGCATCACCATTTTGGAGTGTTGGAATGT
The DNA here is from genome assembly GCA_013398955.1 of Callaeas wilsoni. NCBI lineage: Eukaryota > Metazoa > Chordata > Aves > Passeriformes > Callaeidae > Callaeas > Callaeas wilsoni. Next base: position 140,907 of record VWPU01018811.1, on the reverse strand, counting down.
ATCTTCCAAGGGGTGTGGTGGGGAAGATCATTCTATGAGAGTTTCTGATGACGACTTTAAAATCTGGAAGAGAGGACAAAATTCTGGCCTTGGCCTTGTCTCTTATTCATTCCTAGGAAATAATTTTTGTAATCAGAGAGTACATCTCACATTGTGCTTTCCTTTAAAATTCTGATCAATTTAAAAATCTTTCAAATCTTTAATATCACTAAACTTCAGACCCTAAGAGTAGCAATGTGATCTAGAATGCAAACCCTATCATGAATGCATAGCCTTTTCAGAATATTTGCATGGCACCATTGCACTTCTCAAAGACAGGCTTGCTATGACTGCTCTGAATCACATATAAAATGAGCACTGTCAGCCTTCATAAACATTTCAATGGAAATCAAAGAGTCTCAAAGTAAAAAACTAAGGGGCATACCAGACTTGTCTGATTCACAGTCAGTCAAAAGCCCAAAATATTACTACAGATGCTGCAAGGGAGACTGGCAAAGAAAACTTTAAAACATCATGATGTTTCCATTTTTGAGGTTAATAAGAGAAGCAAAAGATAAAAAATATAGACCTCAAAATTTAAAAACTTCTCCCTTGACTCACACACATGGTCCTTTGGAGCTCAATTGTATATGGCCATTTGTAGGTTAAGCTTTTTGTAACAAGTTGATTTCAAGTTTTTCTGCTCAGCTACTTCTATATTTCTAGAACTCTCAGTGGTTGATTTACGCTATCTTGATTAGTTATGAATCATATGGTGGAGTTTTGTGCCTGACTCTCTGACTAACTGACTCTGAAATGAGAACTTGTAAGTACTAACATAAATACTTACAAGTATGACCAAAAATCTGGCTGAGAAATTTAGAGATCAATTATTGGAGCAATTTCAAATGGCTTAATCATTTCAGTCTTGGAATTTGCAGTTTGAATAAATCTTATTATTAGTAATGAACAAATATTGGAGCTGGATAAATGCACATGAATCTAGCAATGGTTTCTTAAACAGAGAGGGAGAAAGAGGAAGAAATATTTACAAAGAGGAAACAATGCAAAAGGGAAAAAAAGAAAGAAGTCTTAGAAGTCTTATAACACACTGCGACTGAAAATATTATTCCTCACTCACCCCTCACATTCTTTTTAAGAAGATGCAGAGGGTTTTCATGAAGGCCCAGCATGCCTAAACAAGTTTCACTCAGAAAGAATAAGTTGTAAAAGTTAAATCACCACTCATTTCTTTTGAGCCTGTCTTCAGCTGTGATCTGTGGAGCTTTAGTTTCTCTTTTCAAGGGTAGATAAAACAGTACTGTAAGACCAAACTTGAAAACCCCTAACTTTTCCCAAGTGTCTGGGAATTGCCTATATAAGAACAGCATTTCTTCAAGCACCAGGTAAATTACCTATACATAAATGACCTATATGCAACCCAAGAACTTCTGCAGCCCATACACCTGTTCATCCACCATCTTATAGGAAAGATTTGGCACATTCATGAATGTGCCAAAGATTGCCTGTAAGAAGCAAAAAGCCCTAGAGCAAATAGGCACAATGAAATGTAACAGTTATATGGACAGCAAAACCAAGACTTGCAAACTGTTTTGAACACTTTTTTTGATTCTTCCCAGAAACCTAGCATGCCTTTAAAGCCAGGTCTCCCATTTGGCTGGCTTTAGGGCTTGCACTTTTTTTGCATCTGGAATCCCTTGGTTTGTTGACTCACGGTAGTAGCACTCTCAAGAGCAAGGACCGCTTTGTTTGACCTAGTGTATTCATCAATATTTGCATTGCTAATTTCATTATTTTGTAAAGGACCTTGGGATTTGTCTCATGAAAGAGGTTACACATAGAAATCCCCAGTCTGCTTTGATTAAAGTTTTCAGACAAACACATCACAAATGCTCATTTGCTTTTGAATTATTTCAGTAACTACACTTATCCAGCTTTCACGGTTGATTTTGCACTAATTGTCCTTTCCCGAACAATGGATGTATGAAAATTTCATTATAGATTGCTGAAAAACAGATATTAGATCTATGACTGGATAAATTTCTTTTGCCATATCAATAGCATAGCTTCTATTAGAGATATGAATGTATGCATATTTTAAAAAATATACACATGCATATATATCTATCTGCATATTTATATAAGGTAACTTAAAAACTTCCTGCTTTTATTTCCAGATTTAACCCCTGGGTAAATGAAACCCCTGGGCATCTCTGAAATGATATAATTGTATAGATCTAATCCGCCTTTTAATTAGAGGCAGAAATTTGCTTTATAGTATTTTAAATCAGTGTATCACAAATTAATTCTGTATTTATGAATTAACACTTTCAATAGTCACAGAGCTGGAATACATTAACAAATAATAAAGAATTCCACAGCACAGAAAATAAGATTTATGTCTGATGAGAGCTTTGTATGTTCAGAAGACTAGCATTTATTTTAGACCTTCAGGACTGATCTTACAAATCTGGACTTCTGTTCAACATATATGTTATTATTCTTGGAAATAAATTCACTGTATCTGATGTATTTTCTTCCTGGCATGTGGTATTTTTGTCTCAGAATAACATAGGGACGGCTCTATGGCAAATACTGCTCTTTAGCTAGACGTCGTGTATTGCTAAAAAAGTCCTGCATTAAAAGAAGCATTCAAAAAAGTTCAAGAACTTCAGGCTCCAGTACTCCTTTTGGACCCAAAGGCCAAATTCAGGTTCTTAATGAACTAAATTAGTTGTTAACATGAATAAACCATGTGTCATCTGACATCCTGGTATTTTAGAATTCCAAGCAAAAGCTCTTATAAAGTCCATCTTTTCAGCAGCACACAATTTTGTTTTGTCTTAGAGGATCATGAAACTAGACAGTAAAAAGTATGAGAAGGAACAGAGAGCAACTGCCTATAAGCTGGATTGCTTTGCTCAGCTACTTTTAATTAAGATGATGTAACTAATTACATACTTGCTTAACTGTTCAATGCCTATCTAGATATTTCTAACATGCTCATCATTGTGGCATCTAGTATGTCTTTATGGACTCGCAGGATGGTTTGGGTTGGAAGGGACCTTAAAGAAGATCTCATTCCAGCCCCCCTGCCATGGGCAGGGACGCCTTCCACTGGACCAGGTTGGTCGCAATTCCTGTGCGTCTCCTTCTACAGAAAATAGATTGCAAACAGTTCTTCACATTTGGTTAATGTCTGCACCTTGGTGATTTTTTTTTTTGGCAATATATCTTCAATTCAAGTGTGTAGCTGAAATAATTGCTTAGATTCTTTTCTTCTCCATTTTGTCCTTTCTGTGATGAGAAATGCAGTTTTTCAATCCAGAATCCACTGATCATGCTGCTGTAGATTAGCTGAGTTTCTCCGCTCCCTCTTTTAACCTGTTGTGATTTTCAAGGTCCTTCATAGAATATATTTGCTCTTACTCTCTCTTGACATGATCACTCCAACCTCTGCTTGGCTCAGGATAAAGATTTTCAAACAAATACATTAATAATGTTTCCAGAAACATCTAAAACCAAATCACAGTCTTTTGTTTTTAAATTTATATGATGTGTGATGCTAAAATTCCCCTCAAAACTGCCTAAAATATATCTGTCTTTGGACAGTTGCTGAGCATCCTGGTGAAGATGCTTCCAGTTTCTGTACTCTCCAAAATGGTCAGTTCATGAAGGAAATCACAGCATAATTTACTGAAACTGTAATGGTTTTCTATTCTGGCGATAGGAAAACTGGGAAAAAATACACTAATGATAGTAAGGTTTCCTACACTATCAATACAGTTACACAAGTAACAGTAAAATCCAGACAAAATTATAATTAAATTCATAGTTTTTTTCTTCCCCTAGAAAACAGGATACAAATATTAATGTCTGTGAGACATGGATGATAAAAACCTTTGAGATACTATTTTATTATGATTTTGTGGGCAGTATGGTCTGAGTTACTGAAAAGCTTTTCAATATTATGCATCTGGAAATGTGACAAGTTGCCAAAAGTGGCATGAGAACTAAAGGGAATCTACATCTTCAAACATGTGCAAATTTTTTCAGATGCACCCCCCAAAAATACCTTCAAGAAATTGACATCAGTAAGGTAGATATTCAAATTCCTTGCAGATCTGAGAAATATTGTCTTTTTTAACAAGCACACTGAACCTGGAATATTAACTATCAGTAAAGCAGCGTAAATAAAAGTTATTTAGACAGAATTTTTCAAACAGAGAAACCTACAGTATCCCAATAATATATTTTGCATACAAAAAAGACAATTGAAAAAAAAATCAAAAATACTGAGGAGGAAAATATAGTCTTTTATTTACAGTCAATGTCTCCTTAAGAATTTAGTTTAAAAATAAATACTCCATCCCACTACAATAACTGTTACAAAGTCAATCATAGCACATCTTGGTTTTTGAGAAAATTATACTTTCAGATACACAGTAGAAACACACACACACACACACACACACACACACACAATTACAGCGTGGAAGGGGGAAAAAGCACCTGAATCTATTTAGCTTATCCTTTTAAGACATTTATAACATATTTAATCAAGAAGTACTCAAAGGAGTTTAATTCCTGAAAACAAAAAAACCCTAAACCATGTTAGTATTCCATTATTTTTGCTTTACATATTGTAGGATGATTAATGCAAAGTTGATTTCAATTCAAAGGACAGCAAATATTAAATTGCTGAGTGTATTTGCAAACATTCAAGCAAAGCTATGATTTTATTAAAGCAAATCCCATATGGACATCAGAGACCTAAATGCTGTTATGTCTGTGAAACTTGCTAGGTACACATAGAACATTAATAGCATTGTGAGAGAATTTACCATTTTGCTACATCTTCAAAGAGAAGTTAAACAGCCAAAGAGGCCTCTCTTTTGATGATTTTGAGTCATATGGAGAGAAGAGAGGGAAGAGTACCAACAATAATAATGTTCAACAGTGCAAATATTTAACTCAAAACGATTGGAAAGGAAAAAAAACCCCAGAATAGCTAAATGAAGGTTGAAAATCATAAAATAATCCCTACTAAAAACACTTTCCAGTGGTTGGGTCTTGATTTTTCACGTAATATTATTTCTCCATTTTTGCTTCCTGTAACTTCCACATAAGGCAAAGCTTTTAGTATAGAGAGCAATAGCTAAGTACAACAGCAGGGGCAGCTTTTGTTCTTGAGGCTGATATACTCCCCACCAAAAATAGTATCATTATACATATATATTTCTTAAAATATATAGTTCTGTTATTCCTGGGGAACATATAGTCAGTCAGACATCATCTGGGCATTCACAGCTTTGCTGAAAGCACCTACAAGAAACAGTGCTTTTATCAACTCTGTGCAAAGTCCTTATCCAGTCCCATCTGACACGGAGCGTGAGTCTTCCTTTGCAACAGGTATCACTGGTGTTTCAAAACTGATGCAATATGACAAGCACATTTAATTTGAAATAGCTTTTCTGAACCTGACACCTAAAAATCTGTTACATTTCCCTCCCAAGTCTCTCCCTTTTCTAAGCTATATGGAGATGAAAGTGTGTTGTTCAGGCTACATGCCTGATGAGCATACACACAGATTATTTCACTTGACTGCTGTAGCACTCAGGCCCTCTAAGAAGCTTGTCCAAGACAAGCTGGCTTGATTGTCTGATATAATACCACATTTTAATTAAACAAAGCCCAACAAACCCAAATGAACATTTCATAGGAAGTGGACTTCTTCAGAAGAAAATCTACAGGGAAGATACAGTGAGGTTTATATTGTTGTTTCAATGGCATTGCAACGTTTTCATTCTAGCTATGTTTCTGACTCTCTTTACTTAGCCCCTGCATAAGTAATGGAAAAGACATGTAAAACATGATGCCAAAACACTCAGATACATCTCCCATATCACACATCTGGTGTTCCATCAAGCAGAAGTTGATTATGTGATTTAGTAAATGCACAAGTTCTGTCTCTGACTACTTGGAGAGATGGGCCTCCGGCATGTAAAGGGTTAAGTTACAGAAATGCATGAAAACAGTGTATTGATTGCCTAAGTCTATGAAATGCCATTGTGTTCAACTTAGGTGAATTACAAAGGTTCAGCTTCTGTGCAGTAAAGCCATATAGGTCTTTATTTAGGTTTGGAGGTTAACTGGCCTTACCCAATAGGTGATATTTTTCTTAGACATTTAGCAGCCAGACATTTGGTAACCATGTGACTTTACTTTTAATAAGAGAGGAAGATTGAGGAATTACACAACCTGATGAGGAAAAATGGTGATAGGAGAGGAGTTCCCCATGCCAGTTTGCTGAATTTGAACATTACAAGGAATCTTTAAGGAATGAGACTCATAGTTAAACCTCCTAATGCCTTTACAGCTCTTCTAAAACACACTCGACTGTAACACAAAATAAATAAATGAATAGAATGAGAAAAAACTATTGTTTTTATGTGAAATGAAATCAGTTTTATTTATTCATCTTCCTGTCAGATATGAAAGAAGTCTAGAATAGAACTGTGATCTTGTTCTGTTTTGATTAATTACAAAATGGTATCCTCCCATGTAAAATCTAGAAGATACCCACACCCCAAAAAATAATCTTAATAGATAGAAAAAAGGAGTTACAAGAAGAAGAACATGGCTTTTATCCAGTTTATAGTGATTAGCTGCTGATGGCAATACATCCCTAAAACTACTTTAGAACTAAGAAGTATCAGGTGCTATACAGTAGCTCTGTTAATTTGCTGACTATTGATGCTCCAAGCTGTAGGAAATAGTGCTATAGCCTTAGATTGCTACTCAGTTTCTGCAGTTTCTATAACGTACTGTTTGTGGATAGTTGCTCAGGATGAGCATCTGTTCAACGACAATGGAATGTATTTACAGCATGCCAAATGAGACAGTAAAAGTACTGAACTACAAGCTTGGTCCCTCTGGGAGAAGTCAGAGAGAAAATGTACCACTTAAAGTACTCAAATGCATAGTTCAGAGATTGAAAAAACATCTTGTGGAAAATTAAAAAAAAATTAAAGCAACATTGTCAACCAGTGAACAGATGTAACAGCTCCTCTTTCTAAAGTCACTTGAACTTCTCCTGTAAGGATGCCATGTGTCAGTACCAATATAGTACATGAATCTCAGTCTGCCAGTACTCTTCAGGTCTTTGAGCTTACCAAATACACTACAGTTTGTGTGTGTCTATCACAAAAACATCTTGACATTTTTAGTATTATTCTGTGCCACAGTTAACTTCTAATTATAGTGAAGACTATACTTATCAGTGACGGCAGAATTTGGCTCCGTCATTTGGCCCTGTGATACAAGTACTAGGTTATGATTAAGAGAGGCTAAGAAGGCAGATGCCATGACAGCTAAACTCATCTTAACTCTAGGAAAATATGAATGTTCCTGCCAGGACAACACTCGGAAACCTGAAACACAGCTGTCTGTCAAGACTCTGATGATGGATCACTATTTCAACAGGTTTTGTAGTTGGTATTTTACTGGTCACAGCAAAATAATAGAGTAAGAATATGTAAGTTATTCTTCTCATATCAAATAATCATATGATCAGTAATAGGCACAGAATGATGTTAATATACATGAATGCACCATTTTTTTAATCTCTAGAACCTAATGAGTGGATACATACAACTCTACAAATTTTTTGCTATTTTGGGAGAGTCTGCTAGCTTTTACCTTAATCTGGAAATATAGGATTTCTTTCCCTTTTGAAAATCAACCATTCACATTATTTTCCAGTCTCCCTTCCAGGAATCCCCTGGGCAATCTATGCTCATGGAATTCTGCAGTGTAACTCCAGTAACTAATACTGTCAGAAACTGATGGCTAAAGTAAGGATGCCATGCCAACAGCCTTCTCCATACTCCAAAAGCTCCCAGAACTCCAAAACCTTTGCAGGCAGATCCTACCACAGAAAAGAAATCATGTCCCACACTGGGACAATTCTGTTCAGTTTTCCTAACAGGATTCTAAAAGATTTTACCTAGTCTCATGACCCCACAGTGTTCTCCATGGATATTTTTTACTGTGTTGGCCAGAGGAATACATACATAAGTAAAGCTGCATACATATATAAGCGCTATCAGCCTCTATAAAAAGGCTTCTTATTAACTCAATATTAGCTTGTTGAAGGTGAAATTGAGGTGCAAAAGTATGAAATGAAATTAACCAGAAATATCTAATGAAAGAAAGAAGTGCAGCCTTTAATTTAGTCTGAGATGACACGTGGCAGAAGGAGATCACAGGAAATGCAGTGCTGTTCCACATTAGGCAAAGCTTATGTCACTTAGTAATGCCCTCCCAGGAAGGCAGAGCACTATGTCTCTAAGCTGTTTATCAGTTCAGCATTTTTTACTGCTTTGCTTCTTAAAATATATATTCTCTTATATCCAGTGCTTCAATTTTACTAACAGGTCCTAATTTAAAAGCTTGAATTCTATGAGGTATCAAATCAAAATGATTTAAATCCAGTTGAAGCTTGTAAAATTTTGTAAGATACTACCGTTTAGGTGTACCACATTTTCAACAAGTGGAAAAAAATCAATTTTAGTAATGTTGTTAAAAATGTTTTTAAATGGAGAAAATTGTTTTAAAAAACACACAAGAAAAGGTCTTGCAGGCATTTTGAAACAAAACTTGTGATCCCAAGTATTTTTGAAGAGTTCTACCAATTTTGCTTGCACAACTTTTGAACTTTAGATCTCTAAAATAGCTGCATTAAATTCTTTTGGTTTAAACCCTGTTAAGCAGTGGAAATGTTTGCTAATGATATTAGCAGGCCATATTTAATAATTCACTAAAAGGAGAGACAGTTATTTAAATCTGGCACCATGTACCCAAGGTAAAGTCTCTTGCATATGATCAAACCTTTGACTACTAAGGAATTAGGGTTTCTATGATTCTGAGATTTCTCACTGTGCAATCCAAAATGCCAGTTTTCTCTGATTTAGCTTGGGAATCTCCAGAACAGTGTTGAATTTCAGAACATATAAATTTGCTGTCTTGTTAATATGGTAAGATGCATCCAACAAATGTTAATTATTAATCATTTGAAATATAAATATTTGTAATTTGAAAGTGGTTTCCTGCATTATGTTGTTCTTCACCACACTGTTTGCAGTATTTTAATCTCAAAATCACAACAAAGAGCTCTTTCATCTTAGATAAGAATATTTCATTACTGATAAGAAAAATATTTTATTAAGTCTTTTACATACTTATTATTACATTTTTCTGTCTAGAGGAACTATCAGAACAGGTGAATCAGTGGGTAGGGAATGCCACTTAGCTACACTTGAAATGAGCCCAATACAGACCTTTCAGAGAAGTGTTCCATCCTGATTTGGAAACATCAGAAAATGGAGAAACCACAACTGTCTTTGCTAACTTCTTCCAGTGGTTATCTGCCTCATTACTAATAGTTCATTGATAATTTAATCTGATTTTTATACTGTTTTGTTATATTTTCCTTGGTGGCACAAGGAAACACGTAGTTCCTGGTATTTTTCTCTCTTTGAAGCAACTTATTAGCTATAATGAAGTTAACTTTCTTTTTAAATTTTCTTTATATTTATGTGCAAATACATAGGCTTACCTTCAAATGAAGAATGCCAAACAGAACTCTCCAGACCGGAAATCCTGAAATTCTCTAACTGGCTTTAATAAATTCCAAAAGTGTTAAAAAAAACAAAAAAAAAAAAAGAGCGAGATCCATAACAATACTGAACAAGAGTGAGACAAGGCCAAGAATGAGCAAAAACTAGGTGAACATGATTTTCTGAAATTGCATGCTCAGATGGGTGCCTAAACGCATATTAAGGAGATGAATATTTCTAAATTGTATAGTGTTTCTCAAATTCCATATCCACACAAGATTAAGGCATCCATTTTTGAGATACTAACTTGAAACAATGAAGAAACAGTATTACTAAATAAGTATTACACAATCTTCCACTGCCCCACGTTCAGCTGGGAAATATGTTTCGATCTAAGAAAGGAATTGCTATCAATTTACTGGAAAATAAGGGCAATAAGAACCCTCTACACCACATGGAAAACAACATATTTTATTCATGTTTCATGCAGGGAAAAAAATAGACTGGTCAGAGATACCCTGGCTGTTTCTATCTGGTTGGAGGAGATATCCTCAGCAATTCAGAAAGGTTGAAATCTCACAAAAAATGTATCCTTCCTACAAGTGTTTAAGATGCTTAATTATTTTTTTTCTCTGCTTACTGAAAATTCCACCCACTCTACTTTAATTTTCTATGTATACAGAAACCGAAGATCATAGTTTATGTTTTGATGCAAAAAATTCTAAGTTAAATATAAAAGTCTAATATTCAATCTCAACATTTACAACCCTATGGTAAAACACAAGGCAAAACAATTGCATGGGTTAGTGACAGCAAAACACCAGGGTAGTTTTAATAGTTTAGTAAAAACATAATGAAAAAGTAATTTATATTGTCAGATCTCAAAGATATGAAAAGGTCCTCCATTTTAAAATTAGGAAGTGGTAATGTTGTAAATAATGTAAGGAGCACTTAGCAGATTATTATCTACTCATCTAGACAGAATTATTCCTAATAATTCAATTTATAAATCAGTACTGTATATTATTTTTGTGGGTAATAAGCACCTAATGAGTAACATGGGTTTTAATAGTGCTTTGCTTTACAGTCTTTGAGAAGCTTGGCAGTAACAGAAGAAATGAAAACAAAACAAAACAGAAAATTCCTCCTCTTAAGCCACACCTACTTCACAGTCACAGAAGTGACTTCTGTGAAGTGCTGAGGTATTTTAACTTAAATAGACCGGAAAATTGTGGCTGTCTAGCTATCGCTGCTTGACTTAATTGAGTCACTCCTTTACTTCTTTGACAGCAATGTAGACATGTACCAGAGACTTCTGTTCCATTCCATCTTTGTAGTTTCTTTTTTTTCCTCCTTCTCTCCTTTTATTATCCACAAACTAGGAAGCTCAAGGTAAAGTGAGGCATCAAACTAAAGCTTAAAGCTTAAAACATAATGTTTGGTGACACTTGGTGACCCCAAAGATGTATGCTGGTTGATGCCTATTTGTTATGCCTGAAGTGTCTAAATATTTCATAAATAAACAGCTTATGTAGATATGTATCTGTAAATATCTCCTCTCCAATAAAAAATTTTAGTTAAAGCCAGCAGGTGTACCATTGTGGCTTCAATCATTGCCTGAAGACACTTGTGGGTATCACTAGAGGGGAAAGTGTGATATTTAGCTGATAAATTCCATCCAGAAGTCTTAAAGTCTTGATTAAGAGAATGAATCAAATGGTCTAGGTCAATTCTTCTTTTAATTTTAAAATAGTTTAATTAGTAGTAGAGGATTTAAGTCATGGGTGAAGCTGGAATCAGAAACTCTGACTTGAGAGGAAAACCAATACAATTGAAAACTAAGAAGAAACGAGGTCCCTGTGCTATATAAGTTTTTGAATCTGCTAAAAAATAGCCTTAATTCTCAAAACCGAGGCAAATTGATAACCTAATAAAAGAATTATAAATCTGATCAAGAAATGCTTTAAATGAATAATTTTAATTTTAATCCCTTTTTATATACATTTTTCAACAGTTCAAAATTAAGTCAGTTTGAACTGAAAAATGAAAATTCACATTGAGAAATTTTGAAACAGGATATTTCAATAAGTTAAAACCTTTCTTCCACAATATATTTCTAATGGGAATTTTCAAGACCATCCATTTTCACAAACACTGCTGCTTGCTCTTGTTGAATAATACTTCAAGTAATACATTTCATTGAAAAACTTTCAATCAGGTCAAATGGCAATATACACTATATTCATGAGAGAAAACTATATAAAAAATAAACTGCTTAAACACTCATCAGAATTGCCTTGCTCGCTATTGTTCTTTGGCTTTTGTAGGCATTATTGCTCCTCTTGTTTATCACTAATATTTCTGGAAAGAAATGTACTTCACCTAGTTATGTGGAAGACAGAAAACCTAAATCTCTGGAATTTTTTCTTCTCTGCATGGGACTAGTCAAACTACAAATCAGATTATTTTTGCTGGCATATTATGCTTACGCATCTTGGGTATATCTGTAGCAGGTAGAAATTCCCAAACACACAAGAGAATCTTGACAAACAAATCCTTTGTTTTTATTTATGCAGGAATGAGAAAGACACTAATTTAAGAAACCTGCAGTGAAATCCTAAGTTAATTTATGAATGGGTCTCCACAACTATTATATTAAGTTATTTTGTTTAATATAAATGTACACTGCTAGGGATGACTTTGCCTAGGTTTCACCTCAGTCTCTCTATTGAATGTGCTGTATGATAACTGATGTCTGTCTCATGTATATTCTTTCCAGTTTCAAAGCAAAGACTAATGCTTTTCCCCTATTAGCTTTTTGCACCTTTTTTCTTCTCCTGATTTTTCTTTGTAACCGGCTTCATCCACCATTATCACAAAGTCAGTTTCTCTCTTGTGGACAGCAAGCAGAATCACTTTTCTGTTTTACCTTAAATTAACTTCTGCTTCAAGATTTCTCCTTCTAAGAATCTAAAGCCTTAAAATGCAGTAAAAATCTTCAAGTAATGGTGGATATTCAGTAGGGTTATTTTCAGGCTCTGCTACTTTATGGCAATGGTTATAAAGTCACAGGAGGACAGCAAGACCCTGTTATTTCTCAAGTTTTACTTACTATATTATCTATATATATATAAAAATATATAGGTATGCTAGACACTTTCTTCATACAAGTATAGGGGGACAAGAGCAGGCTGCATAATGTATTTTAGAGTGAGATATTTGCTGTTAAAAAGAAAGCTTTCAATGGAATTAAAAGTCAAACGTTTAATGGCAAATGCATAACTTCACGGAGAGATATTATTGTATCTTAATGAATAATGACCTATAAACTCATCACTTTATGGAATTGGTATTTGCAATATATACTGAAATAAAAATATACATTTTATCGTTTTTTCTCTTGAAGCTCAAATTTTAGGAAATGTTAGATTAAAACCATAAAAATAATAAATCAGTTATGCCATCAATCATAAAACTAAAGAATTTGAATATTCCTTTTTATGTGCAAAATATTGTTCCCATTTCAATGAATGGCATAAGCTGAAGCTTCTATAAAAATATTTATAGTAAAATACAGCATGAATCTATAATTACATTTAATCAGTTTTAGAAAGATGCATCCAATACTTAGACACTGTAAAATTATTTAGAATCAGTCAATTTTACCTCAGTTACTGCTGTAGTAACAAAAAGTATGATGCAATAGACCTTTGTGAACTGAATGCTGTATTTGTTCTCACCTACATAAAGCCCTGTAAATAACCTACAGGTTGTTAGTCATTATTTAACTCAGCATCCAAAATGCTCATTTTAGCTCTTCCATATTAATACATTATGCACAAAATATTTTAATTAACCATTAACAACAAGCTGCATTTTAAGCAATGTAAGGTAGAGTTACAGAAAATAATTTTGACTTCCCATGTAAAAACCTTCTTAGAATTCCCTCCACTGAACATACAAACCCCTCTGAAGGAACTCAAAAGTCTTTAATGGATTGTCTTGGAACAGATCAGCAAAGCAGAATTCAGTATCTAACATAAGGTGCTTCCTGGGCCATGGGTGTAGTAAAGCATCATGCAAGGTATGAAATCACTCCATTGTTTTCATTCATCTTCTTTCAGTTGGCAGTCACACTGGCTTCCTTCTGACGTAGTCTTTCTTTCTGTTAAGAAAAAAAAGAGTTTTATTATAATTCTTGTCTATAATTTTCCATCTCCTCTCAAGCTGCCATGAACATTTGGTCTAGAAGATGGAGAAATAAGTCACAGTTCCAGTTTTCTTTAATTAAAAAATGCTTGGAGTACTAAAAGAAGGCTTTAAACCAGTTTGTTACTTCCTGTGGAAAAGCTGAGTTAGCTTTAGCTACATACTTTTCAAATATTGTGTACCTTTAAAAATACACATCTGTGAAGACCAGTGAAGCTACTGAAAACCAGATACAATTCAAATTCATATGACTCTAATACCTTCTCATGTCTGGAATGGTTTCTGCTGACACAAAGGTTCTAATTTAGCATTAGCTAGATGATCTTGCTTAATGACCTCTTCGTAGGTGAGTGTAGTCATTCATATCTCTGCTGCCTGATCTGCAACTGATATGCTCTGCTGGGAATGGAAATAATACACTGATTCCTTCATGTACATTTCCTTCCCTTAGTCTCTTGCCTCCTAGAGTTTGAGAAATGCTGGTCTAACCTATGTGCCTTGAACGCAGACAAAAAAAGGATTTATATACAATGCAAATTATCAGACCTCTTACTGTGTTGTATCGAAAACACTGGTGTACAGTAAGGAATAAAATGGGGATTTAATTCCTTCTACCACTATTCCACAGAGAAAACAAGATTTTTAAGGCTTTGAAAAAACCAGACGCTCCAGCCATTGGAAAAATGTATGCAGTGAGCTTCAATGCACTTTGAAGCACGGAAAAAAATATAAGAGACTAAAGTGGAAGGGAAGAAGAAACCACAAAAGCAGCTCTTTTGGTTATCTAAAACAGCAGAGCCATGCTTAGGTACAACTGAACTAAATTTTAAACGTAACTGTTGGACTACTGTAGGGCATAAGCTTTAACATTTCTCCTTGGGAAGAAAATCACTTCACTACATTCAAATGACGAATATGACGATCATCAACAACAGTAGAAACCAGCCATTATTCTGAATTACAAGAATGGTGTCACAAAACCCCTTTGGAATGTCATACTGAAAAACAGATCATACCAGGCTAGCTGTAGGATTGATTTTCTTCGTTTCAACTTTCTTCTCTGCAGTTAACTTGCTCACTGATTGCTGAGCCACTTTAATTCTGAAACACAGAAAAGGCGTCATTAGATTTGATGAAATGAAAGGTGCTCTGGCTCTGCTTGGTATATACTTTGTAAGAAGCCTCACCACTAACTTTTTTTTAGGCACATTAGCCCAACAAACTGCTATTTCTATTTAAAGGCACTTTAATAAACTACCAAAAGTAGATCAAAGTACATTTTCAAATGGAGAAAATCAAAAGTAAAAGGACAGCCTGTCTGTATTGCTCCCTGAAAATGTCATCAGGAAAATTATTTCTCTATTCTTGCACGATTTGGATTTTATGGAGTATCTTTCCCACCAAAAAAGCCACACTATCAAGGCAAAAAGATCCTCCTCTGATAAAAAATAAGAGCTAGCTGGCTTTATCTGTCGTACACATAGAATACGCTATTATAGCAGGCCATTTGCCAGGCTACACATTATATTTCCTCTGAAAATCTTGGAATAAGAGCATCTGCCGGTTTTTCCTTAATGTTTTCTGTGTTGCTTTAGATGGAACTGACTGACCAGCCTCACTGATGTGGCAACAGGAGGTACAAGAGGTTCTTGTCTCAGGGTAGTTAAAGCTTTCTTGTGTACAGCTACAGACTAATCTGCCAAAAGTACTGTAGAGGTAAGGGGAAAGAAGAACACATCTGATTCCTCTGCTTCCTGCCTTTCGCTCTCAGGGTCTTGTGTACAGAATCCTTCTTTCTGTGGGGATTTAACAAGGAGAGCCCAATGAACAGTTTATTCAGGAGGAAAAGGAGAAACAGAGAATTAAAGAAAAAGGGACTTGACTCTCCTTGTACAGACTGGAAAGTGCATGGGAAATTATGTGTTAAACAGTGATAAAAAGGAAAGAAAATTCCTGGCACTCCTAACAGGATCTGCTCAGTGCCAAGTGCCTCTATAATACTGATGGTACATACACCTACTTTATAATTCTATATGCAAAATGCAAAAGGAAGGAGAATGGGAGTGAATTTTTACAAGCAAGGAGAACTCAGCAAAGCGATTTTCAGTAATGTACACCAAGTCAGTCTTTTACTAGAAGCAACACATTTCTTGGCACTCTTGAATTGAAAAATTCTACTTTCTTCTCCTATTTAATTTTTTCCACTGGCAGAAATAATTGCTATGGCCAGTCAGAAAGTATTTAAAATACCATGTCCAGTTCAAACCACTTTCGACACACTCAATTTTTGAGGAATTTTGGAAGAAAAGCAAAAAGGAAAGTGGATTATAGCTGCAATTGCTGATATGTACTTCCTTGCTGTAACACTAGCAGCGAGCTAGATTCTTTTTAAAATACAGAACACATTCATAAGTTCATGACTGTCTTTATCAATGTTGGAAATGTTATCAGTGTTGGAAACAAAAAATTTCTTCTCTACGTATTTTAGAAGCATCTACTGGATGGTTCCTGGTGCTGTCTCACTTTCCAGTGCTTAAGAAGAGGAGGAAACAGTTACACTACTTTCAACTGAACTTATTTTCAACACTGTTTAGGTACAGCCTTGATTCAAGCTGTAACTACACCCTCAAATACACACATATAAAATTATTATTGTGTGTATTTTTAAAATACTGCTGGTGTATTTTTAGAATTTAATTAGTGTTCCCTGTTTCTGCATGTAAACAACTACATGGCAATGCACCATTCCATCTTTTTATTTTTGTTAATCTGCACAGTTTACTTCTTAATGATGGATGATTGCACCCACTGGATAGCATGCTATTCCTCACAGCTACAATGTTTATGCAAAGATGATGATGTATTTCAAGACAGTCTTCGGGTTCAGCAGAATCACACCAAGTGATCAGCTTCTAAACTCTTCCCTATTTTGAGCACATTCTCTTTGGTCTTAGAAGTCTTTTCAAATAGTTTTTAAATGTCTGGAGTCCACACGTTCATCCAAAGGGAGAATTACAGGCATTACAAACTTTTAGAATTTAAGTTTCATGAGAACCATGACTCCAATACTGCATATGTATCCTTACTATAACCAATGGGAATGTAATTGGCTTTTTCCTGCCTCTGTGTGGCAGGTGGTGTCTTCCCCTGTAAATTGGATAAAAGCCAAGCCTCTTAAATTAGAAATTAGTGAAAAATAAAGACATTATTTTTATTCAAAATTATTATTTTGTACCTAGGGATGCAGAAACCTAATCTAAACATAAGCTGTATTTATTATAAAAAAGTTCCCTTTGTAAGCTCAGGAAAATAAGGTTTTTCCTTACAGGAAAAGATATTACCAAGCCAGGGACTAACTAGATAAACTGATTATCATTTTCACCCCTGCTTTCCACTCAAATCAGACAGAAGGCAGCATTACTGGCACACTCCACCCTCTGAAGTTCCCCAGTTAGGAAAGCCAGAATCCCTTGTAAATGAACCAATTGCTATTCATGTACTCATGTTCCGGCTCTGCTGTTGTGCAACAACAGAGACCAAATTATCTGGTTCTCTCTCAGCTTCTCAATATTCTGGAAAATCCATTCTTTTTGCTTCTACAGCTCCCTTCATGCAGCTGGTGGTTTATGTGGACAGCCGTGGGTTATGAAACAGCTTGGAATGACAGTTCTGTGCCACCTGAGCTTCCCATGACTAGAAGTTTGAACTTCTCCCATAAAACTGTTTTGGCATAAGGAAATGTTGTGCAAACAAAATTTCAGATATGAGTGGAGATGAACAAGCGGAGGTAGCTACAGTCAACATCAACTGTTCAGTCTAGAGCCAAGCTGCATACCCACTCCAGATCCTTAACACAGCTGAACAGTGACTTCCCTTAGGAGACTAAGAAATATCCCCAGACCTCAAATTCCTTTCATGTGTTAAATGCCTTTCTACTGTCAGTTCTACCGTGATTTTTGTAAGGAGCTCATAAACTAAACCTCAAGTCACAGCACCATTTCCTGAAAACAGTTAGCCCATGAAATATAACAGGTTAGATTTCAGTCTCAAAATTTTAGAAGACAGATGTCTGTGTATTACCTGGCCTGGTGGATGATTTTACAGAGTGCTTGGCTAGCTTTACAATTAGGAGCCTTATACCGGACTATGAAGTTTGAATGTTGCCACTTCTCTTACTGTGTTGTACAATACAATTACCTGTCAAGCCTTCAGGTCTAAATCTTCTGGAAAGAGCTTGGTCATTACTGATCAAATTTTTAGATTGCATTTAGAATAAATGTTCACTAACTAAATCAGTAAAATACAGTAAAATGTATGTTGTCGGTGGATTTTGTCATCAAACCTCAAATTGCCAATATGTTTGATATCTTTCCATTTTTTTCTAGATGTACTGACAGTGGTTTATCCATACAAAGTAAGTGAGAAATTTTATCTCTGCAGTCACAAGGAATAAAAATTGATTTTTATGATTTTGGGAAAGCTGGTGCATAAGAAAAGCAAATAGGAAGAAAAGGGCTACAGAACAAAAATATACTTCAGTCCATCTGAGATGGCCACTGGCAGATACTTAGGAGTATATAAAGACAGCCAAAGCCTACAGGGGTAATCCCCAGAATGCTTTTGCAGCTGGAAACTCTCTTCATGTGTAAGTCCTTCATAGATTTTTCTAATATAATTTTGTATTGTCACCATTTGGAAGCAATGCAAGCTTTTGCCATCTGTGACATCTTTTGACAAAGTGTTTCTGTTTTCAAGATGAAACATATAATTCTGTTCATTAAATAATGATCGTGTCTTCTCCAGCTATTGAGACAAATTTTGGTTCTGTTTTTGACTTCTGAATTCCGACCTATTTGTATGCATATTCAATCTGAAAGAGATGACTTCATCCAGTACAGTAACCATTGTAGCAACGTTACCTTTGCAAATGTCAGCAGTGAGTTAAATTAAGAGCAATAATTTCTTTCCTATTTTAATTATTTCATATGTAAAGGGCAACAGGCATAACGCATTATTATAATCTGTGTCACATTTCTTTTGCAAAACATAATCACAGTTTGTGATGAAACTCACTGCAAACTACTAGTAATTCTTCTGTATTAATACTTTTTCCCTATTTCAGACTTGTCTAGGATGTCCTCTTAAAATACAATTTAACACATCTTGAATGCTTTAATAGATTTATGGATGGGCATTCATATATATATGTATAAAGGATTTAAGTTGTTATAAATACATATTTGTTTTGGTTCTGTATTCACAGACATGCCCATTGCAAATAAAAATAGTAGTCTACGAAAAGGAAGTGACAGTGGAAATATATGCAATCTACTACACTGTAAGTGCTTTATTGCCAAAACCTCCAACCTTTCGTTTCGTTTGCAATTCAGTTATCATCTCAAAATTTCATCAACAGAAAAAAGCATAAAAGCAGTTGATGTACCTGAATGCATACACATTGTGTCTCATAAAACTGTCAACAACAAAACTGGATTTTGATGCAAAACAGCAGAATAAAAAAAGTTCCAAGATTTGGTGCACTTATATTAAGCTTTTTGTCACAGATGATGTGATTGTCAAAGCAAATTTTATTTCCTTGTAATCTTGGTATTGAAGGGAAAGTAAATTGTCATATTCCTATCAGGCATATGGTTTGGAAAGTTGTTTTCATTTATCCCTATAGTCATTTATATATCATATCATACCATACCATATCATATCATATCATATCATATCATATCATATCATATCATATCATACCAGAGTTTCTTATCTATCTGTAACTCTGTCTTGCATTCCTAAATGGTGTGCAAATTTTGTCCAGGAAAGAGACAATGACTCAACTATATTTTGCAGGCAGCTAATTTATTTTCATGGTAGGTTAAATGCAAGGCAGCTCAGTTGAAGTGTTTCCTTTACTTTAAGAAAAAGTCTCATAGAAATGTCATTAGATTTCTACAGTTGTGTTACATTTGGGAGCCAAGTAGCTTTAGACAAAACAGGCTCCTTGCAGCTGAGACTGTCATTTAGTTAAAGACAGCACTCTTTTTTCCTGAAATTCAGAGATTTTAAAGTTGTCTGTTATACAACACAATGTAGGTAGTTTGGAGTATAAAAATTTTAACTTTTGAATCATAGATCTTTTGACCTATTTTTACTACTATTGAGCTTAACCTAATACATTTTTAATTATTCCTTTGAATAATGATAGTTCTGTATAATTTTTAAATTTTATGTGTCATATTTCTTTAGAGACAAATTACAATCCACTATTAACATTCCTATATAAACGTAAATAACTTTATATATATATATCTATATATATGTGACTAGTGAATTCATACACATTTTACATTGGGTTTCTTCAGCTCCTGAAATCTGAAAGGTAATCCAATCGGAAACATGTTCACATAATGATATCAATGCCTCAATTTCAGAACCTAAGTTTGAAATTACTGACTTACATTGATGTTTCTTCTTCTTTAAAACTTCCTTCAAAACAAAATAAGAGTTCATGATAAAAAGTTCTTTTTCCTTTTTTTAAAATTAAATTGCAATCTTTAAAAATGCACAACAAATAGTGCATCAAATTAATTAGCCAGTTAAGGAAGACAGCTGTCCATTCCTGTCATTCTAAGGTTTTTAGTTACGAATGTGCACAATGACTCTTCCCTTGCTTTCAAACTTTTTTGGACAGCAGTTCATCAACTGTTAGTTTCATACTTTCTTAAACAGGACCCTTAAATGGTCATGACTTTACAGGACATTTTCAGGTGATGAAAAAAGCTTTTCCACCATTCTAATCTATTGATTTCATGATCTTCTTTTCAGTAGCACAATACAAAACAATTTAGGATGATGAAAATAGATCTTCTGTCATTCTAATATACTAATTACACAAGGCTCCTCATTTTAACAGCTCATCATCGTGATGAATCACTCAAATTTTTAATGTAAAGGACAATGAATTGTCCTTTCCTGACTAAGGAAACTTTGCAAAAATAATTTGAAGTGAGCTCTGGAAAACCATAAATTTTGGTCCAGAAATATGGACCAAAATATAATCCAGAAAGTGTCAGCACTTTGAAGTATTACAGTAACTGCTGCTCTGCATTCTACTGGTATTTACGTTGAATAGGAGTAAAGGCATCCATCAGAGGAACTTATGGTATATTTGTTCTGTGTTTTTATTTGCAGATTTGATTGAGACAGCTATTAAACCACAAGAAATTCTCACCTGTATGAAAGCACAGAATATAGCAGTCTACTTACAAAGATTTCTTGATTATTGTATTAAGATAGTTAAGAAGTTACATACTGTTAAAACAAAAGGCATTTCAAATTTATTTATTTGAAGGGATCATTGTGTACCATTAGGAAGGTGCTAATTACATAAAAAGGAAAGGATGTATGGTCTGGATTTTTTTTTCCTTCGGTAGTTAACTTCTATTTCTCCTAACTACTTTTGGAATAAAAATAAGTCATGATTCAGCAGAAAATATATCCCTCAGATGATCTTTATCATGACCATAGCAATGTGCTTGGGACTTTTTATTTTATACAGTTTTTAACATGTTAACCAAATTTGTGTTAGATACACAAATTTAGATTGATTTAGATACAAGGAAATAAAAGATTCTTTGTAAATGTTTGCAGTTGTCAGCTTCCAAAATCAATCAATAAACGATACCAAAAGCTACAACTTTCAAGTGTTTTAAAACTGTAAGATCTATAAAACAATGCTGATAGGGTTGATAATTGAGAATTCATAATTTCTACATCTAGTCCTTCAAAAAATCTACTTTACATGAACCTAAAAGCCCCACTGATTTGAAGCAAAATGGAAAAAATAAGTGTAAATGAGTGTACTACTTTTGCTGCTACTTTTAAAGACATTTTAATCTAAATCTCTGTCAATTTGGAATAAGCACCTGAATTTAAATTTCATGCTGAAAGTAATTGCTCCATTCTTTTCCAAAGAATGACTACATTACCACTCTAGGTCTTTTCAAATGAATTGTGCTATGCTGAGCATGATGAGCTTGTAGCAGAAATGCTTTTTTTTTGTGTAAAAGATTTTAAGTTTCTTTAAGAAAATCAAGAAAAGAGCATGGTGAGTTTGTAGTAGAATTGCTTTTTTGTGTAAAAGATTTTAGGCTTCTGTAAGAAAATCAAGAAAATAATTGAAGGTTTTTGGGTTCTTTTACTCTAACTAATAAAATCAGGAGACTGTTGTGAGATCTATCGGCAAGTAGTTTGATGTCCTCAGCAGGACACCAAAAGTCAGAAGTAGTGCTGTAAATTCAGTGTGGGGCTTCGACACTATGCTAAGTGTGGCCTGAATCTCTGGGGCTTCCCTTTGATGCAAGTGCAGTATATTAACTGGAAAAGCATTCACTTTTATTTGTCTGTACTGTCTGCGACAGCAATATCGCCTCATTTAGGCTAGTTCAACATGAAAATGCACAGAGAAGCAATCTGTTATAAATTAGCACAGCTCCCCTTTCATTTTACTAGCTAGTAATTGGAAGGGGTTACAAAAGTGTAATTTATCAGATTATATGTGTTTATCTTTTTGTGGGGACAGCATGCCTTTGGTGAATTTTCCTACGCACCCTGAGGGAATAATCTTTCCTTGATGTCCATTAGATCTGAAAGAAAACAATGACGCCTGTGAAATATAGGAGTATAATTTGTTGGGTTTGAGAAGCAGCAGTTTCCCAGACATCTAAAATGGTATTAATGACTTTATTAGAACCTTACCGTTCCTTGGAAATGCTTTTGCTCTCTCGTTTCCAAATGGTCTTGAAGTCACTGCAGAATTCGTACCACACCGTGAAAACGTAGTTTGGTGTGATCTCCTTCTCTCCAGGCTTTGGCTTTATCCCAAAGTACCCCACTGTTTCTTCAAAGCTGCAAGAGAGCGGGAAGGAAAAAAACCAGTCAACACGTAAGCCCACTGGGGAAACAGTTTCTCTGATTCAGTAGTCAAGGCTGGTAATTATCATAACTTCCCCCTAGCCTTGGAAATTACAGCAGCAATTCATTGTAAGTGTAACTAACCTTCCAACACCCACCTCTTTTCCAGGAGGATAACTTACAGATGCACGAGCCACCACAGAGATCCGTCATGTTGGCAAATCATGGGCATTCAATTATAATGGGAAAAACTTAGATTCTTGCACTACAGGAAATGCTGCAATATATTTATTTAATTTTATTCTGCTACACTCTATGAAGACCTTATTCTCCCATTTATCTTTGCTGAACGACTATGGAAGAGTCACATGCCAAGTCAGGAAAAAATCTCTAAGGTTCAGCTGAAAATAATCTTCTAGTATTTAGGGAGAATTGGGAGTAGCAACAACCAAGCCACAGACAGTGCCAACAGTCATTTTGCAAAGGTTTTACTGAAAAGAATCTCTTTCCACATGTGTCAATAAACAATTAACTTTACAAAAATACACTGCCAATATTTTAATGCTTTAAAAAAATTTTATAATGTGACTGTTACTGAATTGCTATACAGCTGGATATTTTCAAAGTATTCTTTTATTACAGACAATACTTCCAAGAGCATTTTAACTGATTGTGCATCATTAACCTTTATGACATTGCTTTGTATAGATAAAATGGAACAATCATATAAATATAAGTATGTTCACTTATGTTTAAGTTGAATCACTTTTCTCTGCAAAGTAGATGCAACAATCCTGAAACATTTGGTCATATTTACTAAAAATAATGCTATAATTTAAAAGTGAAGGTAATGACATATTTAAAAATAAGTAATTTTTCTTGGAATAATCATTTTATTTAATCAAAAGGAAGTTATATTCTTCTTTAGAGTTATGAATAGGTTCTAAATCTAAACACAGGAGGTGTAAATCTTGAAAATAAAATAAATAATTTTGAAGACCTGTAAGGAGTCTCCAACCATTCAATACTTGTTACATGAGCCATGGATGCAGCTTTGGCATCTTTCTTTATTTATATTTGCATTTGCATAGTCCATATTGCATGTTTTCATATGGAATTACCAAAGTTATGCTCAAGGTTTTTTGACTTAGTTTGAAATTAAAGCTGTTTATCTAGGTTTGAAGAATATAAAGTATCCATCAAAAACTACAGAAGTTGTTCCCCCAAAATAAAGCAATATATACTCCAGCTACTTCACAAAGAGGCTTGGATTTTAGCCATATGAGCCAATATGCTCTGAGTTTTTCCTTTTGATACTTTAAAGTTAGAAACCATGCTGTACAATATCCTATATTGTTCAAGGTGAGATATTAAAATAATAGGGTTTTTTTAATCCTCATATGTGATAACCTTAATCTTTTACAGTTCTTACTAGGTTTTGCATGAAACATTTAAACTGTATTTCAAATTAATTGATGACCCATATTTAAAGAATCAGAATGAAATATGTGTGTATAAGGCCATTATATCCAGAGTTAACAGGTCTTGTAGTGACACTATGAGGAGAAAAATAAATAAATAAATAAATCTAATATGGCTTTAAATATCCATGTAAAATATTTTGGTTTTCAAACTCTAAAAATATTAAAATACCTTAGTCATAATTACATGGTTAAAACCATTTATGTCTGCTGGGCAATGTAATTTACATTACATTCATTTGGGCCAAATACTCCCCGGCTGCTCATAGCACTTTGACTGGGATAGCTGAGCCAAGAGCAGCAAGAACAGAAACTCTTTTCAGGTTTGCTTCCTGTAACAGCAGCCCCAGGAACACCGAGCTCTCTTCTTCCTAACGCAACCCTTCACCATCCCAGCTGGAGTGTACAAAGGTGGGCTCCTGAAATCCTGCACAGTCTCTCTCTGCCTTCCTCCTGACACTTCTCATCCTCTCTTCCTTTCTTTATCAGCCCATCCCCCAGCAGTACTCCTCTGCTTTCACCCACCTTTATCTGGCTTCCTGGGCTACTTTCTGCCTTTCAAAAGTAGTAATTTAAAATACTGAATATTTAGTTAGCAATTAAAAAACCCAGACTCTGTGTTGGACAACTAATTCCCTAAGTCAATTGCAAATTGGTTACAGCTCCATACCCTGGAGAGTCTATTCTACTCTAGAAAGGCTACAAAGCAGGTAGAATATGAAGGAGCCTTGTGCCAAGAAAGTTAGGTTTGTAGCTAAGCAGAGCCAGTCAGACACTCCTGAAAGGAGAAGGTAAAGCCCCAGCTGACATCAGCCAGTTGTTTGGCCAATTGAGGCATCTTCTGCAAGCAAATGGGAGCAGTTCACCTAAGACCCGAACTGCCTTTGGGAGGTGCCTATCTCCCTTTTCCTGACTGCCTAGGAAAACCTAACCTAGGTGTCTCAGGTGGGGTGACTATGGGCTGAGAAAAGGACAATTAAAATCCAAATGACCACAGATCTGCCTTTAGTGACCAAGAAGAAAAAATACCGATAGGAAGTTAAAAATTAATTTACCCCAGTTTATTTATAGCAGGTCCATAGCTAAGATGGATGCTTCACTCTCATAAAAATATAATTTGGTAAACAAAATTTATTAGTAATATTAACTTATTGAATATTTTACTATCCATCTATAAATCAATTAATCTCACTTTTTCCATACTTTGACTCCTTTGGCCTAAGTGAGGGACAGATATTCAGGCAACAAAACATTAGGATTTCAATGGTTTCTTAAGCAACTGAGTGCGGTATACTAAGTGCTGAAAATGTTCAGTGATGAAATACATTTTTACGTCATAAAGCAGTTAACCAGTTATTTATCTACTCTGTAAAACCCCCATTCAGTTCAATTCTGATAATAATTAAAACCTCAAACAGTACACTGTCTGGATAAAAATGCAAATGAAGTTTTTCCTGGAAGATTACATAAGAGTTTTTCAGAAAACATATTACTTCTTTGAAATACTGATCCTTTTTGCTATTTAATGTAATTCCTAAGTTCAATAATATCTTTGACCACAATAAGCTGTTAAAAAACACTACTAAAAACCTTACCATTTTTGAGCATTTTCCAAACTGTTCTCTTCTTTTTTCCGTTCTTCTTTAGCTGCCAATGAAAAACATTTTAAAGTTATAAATTACTGTCTTACTGTTTTAGAGATCCCACAGACTAAGCATCTCTTATTTTCAAAACTGCATAGTTTGTATACCAAGTATAATAAAAGTGGTAAATACTTGCTAATTTTCAATTTTTATTTATTTCTTGTACATAATGGATGTTTCTACTGTACCAATAAAGTCTATTGGACTTGAGAAGTAATTTAAAATCCATATTATAATATATAGTGTTAGGCATTAATTGAATAAAATGTAAATAATTAAACTTCACTTTCAGATTTTTTATAAAGAAAATAATTTGTGTTTGTTTCTTTATTGTTGCAGGCCAGAACTTATAATTTAAACATGTTTCTGCAGAATAAATAATTGGAAGTTCAATTGGAATTGAACAGGTAGCAAACATAGTTAACACCAACTATTCCATAGAGCTATCACATTCTGTTCTGGAAGCTGGAAAGTGAAAACATGTGTAGTAGGTTTTGAATGTATGGCATGTACATGATTGTTTTTGAAAAATCAGCCAAGAGTTTGAAATACGGTTAGTGAATCTGAGCCCCTCTGTTACAGAATGCTCACATGAACTATTTTAAAGGATTTGATTTTCAAAAGATAGGCATTCTCTACTATCGAAAATGTTTCCTGACCTGGATACTCAAAGCAAAACCATTACTTTTTGTTGATCAAGTCATCTTAATGCAGAGGTGCAACTTCAGCTCCAGCAGAATACCACACATATGAAATAAATTCCTACTCCACATTAAAATAATCCTGTAAGTGGCAATGTTAGTATAAACAGAATTCAGACACTTTCTTATACAAAGATAAAGAACTTTATCTTTTTGCCTCTCAGTCTACAGGAGTGCCTGGTTGAAATACAGTTACAAACTTGACTTCACAGACAAGGTCTTTGAGAAATTGGTCCTGAATTACTCCATTTCATTAAAAGGCTACTGACAAAGAGGTTTGTACGATGATAGTTTTAAAAAAAAACAAACAAAAAAGATTGCCTCAGCATGTTTGCTGTTAACAAAACAAGTTAATTTCAACTCATATGTTTCCCTACATTGGGTAAGTGCGTTGGAGATATTTATTCCTATTATTTCAATATGGCAATAGCCAGAAACAATGTTGTGTGCCCTTTGCAAGGAAAGCAATTAATTCTATACCATTATGTTCTCCACCTCAAATATTGGTGGCAAGACAGCTGCAAGTGAAATATATAGGACAGCTCTGATTTACTGCATTCATCTCAGGGTCTCAAAAACTTGCCTAAAGTTAACCTAATATACTTAATTCATTATTTTAATTTTATACCATTAAAAGTAGAAAACATTGGTTGGAGATCTAATGATTCATAGTGATATAAAATCAAACACACAGTTTACATAAGCTGAACTGTGTATAAAATTGTACCATTCATTATTACATTAATAATTTATTTCTGGTTTCTGAGGAGATGGAAAATTAAGTAAGGTGAATTTCCCAACATAGCTACATTCCCAACTACAACAGAAACAATATCTTCAGGTCCCTACACATGAAGCACAATAGCTAACAAGGACAACATGTCTACACATTTATAGTTAGGTGGCAAGACCTGATTTACTGTTTTTTGATCTTGCAAGAACAGGATAAGAAAAGATAGTGGAAAGAAGTTTTAACTTTTTATACAAAGTAAAGATAAAAGGTGTGTCTTTTAGAAAGAAACACACAGTTTACATTAATATAACAGTGTGTGTATTTGCATACCAATAAAAAGGAAAAGAGGAAGGAGGAAAATACCTTTATTATATGGCAAACAGTATTTTCCATATTTTTAACTGTAAACATGTCCACCCAGGAATTG
Organism: Callaeas wilsoni; assembly: GCA_013398955.1. Lineage (NCBI taxonomy): Eukaryota > Metazoa > Chordata > Aves > Passeriformes > Callaeidae > Callaeas > Callaeas wilsoni. Next base: position 113,174 of record VWPU01018811.1, on the reverse strand, counting down.
TTTAAAAGCATTTATTTGAAATTTAGATGTTGAGACTTGTTAAGAAAATAAATTAACAGCTCCATGTAACAAATTTTATAATGTGTAAGACAAGAAACCAGAGCAATTATCTTATCTTCCATAAAATTTCTAGCTAATTTTCCACTCAAAAGTTGTAACATCCTGCTCTTTTTCTCCCCCTCTAGAACCTGCAATGACTAACAAAATCAATGCTGTCAGTATAGGTTTCCATGAAACAATGCATTTTCACCAGCAGAGTCTTCAAAGCCCCACAGTCAAGATATCAATCCCTGTCTTAATTTGTGGAGTTACTGAAGGCAATTCAAATGAATTACAGAAGTGAAAGAACTTATTTATTTTAATTTCTCTAGCAACACCACATTTGCTTGCATAAGATTTGCTTTTGGCAGACGTGGAATCCTGTAATCCTTTCACCCTTAGACCACGTGTTTGATTTCAGTTTCATCGAGTTAAGAATACATTAACAGCCGTATCAGATTGGCACAGGGATTCATCCAGCCTAATATCCTGACCCTGGCAGGCACTGAAACAGGTGCTCAGTTATGGACCAGGACAAACACACTTCCCCCGAGTGTTCTCTCTGCCTCTGAGATTCTGTAGTTCATACAAAGTGTTTCCTGCTTTGAATGTCATTGTCATGTAATTCTCAATGGATTCTCTCTCAAGAACTTGCTCATTCTTTGTTCAAGCTTTTATAAGCCTTTTAACTTCCACAACCTGCTGTGGCAAGTGTTCTATAACCCAACTATATGCAGAACATTTTGTTTGTTTTGAAATGGACATCTGGTATCACTCTCTTGTATCAGAGAAAACCTGACTGCAGTGAACACTGAAATACGGTGTCAAAAGCATGAGCTTTTGGATTAGGATGCTTTTGAAGCAAATTTCCTCACTGTCCTCTTTTATTGAGCATTGATTTGGTTTGCAGGTAAGTCTTGGTGCTTGTAAACTGACTTCCATTAGGAGGAAACTAAACAGGAAGCTTGACAGCAAATGCACTCCCATACTTAACAGGGACAAAAGGACCAAAGTAACATTCAAGCCTTCAGACAGCTTTGAACACCATGAGCTGGAGATGTCCACCTCAGATTAAATCTAACTCAAAGTTTAAATCTCTCCTGATTTAAACACATTGGCCTGAGCCTCTTCTGCTTCAATCTGGTGACCCAATCATACTGCACCAACTTCTCATGATGTAACTGTAGATGTTCTACATCACCTGTATACAGATTACAACGAGGTCCTTCAAAATTACTTCCCATAAGCTGCATTTCATATGGAGACACCCTTCTGTCTGGCCTTGGAGTCAATAGGCTTGATCAGCTTTGAAAACTACAGGGAACTGTCATATGTAAAGTTTGCCATCTGGTCTCACTTCTAAATGCAAGTTCTTAATATGCTCTATTGTTTGGATTAGTCCATATCCTGAATAAAGTATCAGATCCTGTCCTATAAGAAGCAGACAATGTTAGTCATATAACATCTTTGAATATAGATATAAAAGCCAGGAACAATTAAGAATTTCTGTGTCTTTTTACAGACAAGAGCTTTGAAAGGAAAACTGGTGTTTAAAAATATGCATTTCTAATTTGCTGTAAGTCATCTGTAATACAGCTCATGGCTCTGAAGAACAGCTACTAGTCTTGCTCACCTTGCTATCTATATCTAGCTCAAAGAATAGGAGAATAAATAGACTATGATCCTATGAATTCGCCTTATGAATCAGATATTTGTGATGACTTCCTTTTATTGAAATGCAGAAATCAGTATGAAGATTCACTATCTTCTAACAGTTTAAAAAGTGAAGTAGTATTAAAGTGAAATGGTAAAAAAATCCTCCAATTTATTTTTTTTTTACATATTGTACTTGTTGAGGATGGAAGAGTACGTGAAACACTATATTGAAAATGAGAAATTAACAGAAAATATTTATTTTTAACAGGTCTAATGTACGCACAGCAGCTTCCAGTTACAACAGAACCAATACCTCTTCATGCATCAGGCTACTATGAAATAGATCTCTAAAGAACAATGGGAAGAAAATACTGGATACCAGCAGAGTGAAAACTGGAGACGGTCAGTAGCTAACAGAGGCAAGCTGAGAATGATGATGCACTAAGAGATAAGGAAAGAAGCCACTGTGAGATTTTTGTGTAGCCACAACTACACAAAGATCTCATAGTTACTTCTGCCCCTACAGTGAAAATCTTAACACTCATTGAGTCTGACTGGATAAATTTTCTGGTATTTCTCTCTGACCTTAAATATATGAACGCATGTAAGAAGGATAATCCACATAAGTGTACTGATCTAGTTGGACACATTACAGCTTTAAAAAAAATAATTTCAGTATCTTACTACTTTCAGAATTGAAAGATCTGATGCATAAAGTTTTTACAAATTTTCTAAGCATTTTGGAGTAGTGACAATCTTCAAAATTACAAGAAAACTGTAACAACTAGCAGTTAGGATGGAGACATCAGAACTCTGAATTTTATATTCCAAGGCTGAGTTCCCATGATTCAAAAATAAATGCCTTAAGAACTTTTAGAGACTGCTTTGTAAATTACAGTCTTTTCTGCGTAGGAAAAACATCACCCTAAAAAAAGGTATTTGATTTTTTTGTTTTGTTGCCTTAAGGAAGGAAATATGTCTTTTCTGACTCATGTCTTCCAATCCACCACAGCTAAGATTAAGACAGAACCTGTGATAAGACATAGACAAAAAAAAAACCAAACAAATAACCAAAACTCAACCTTAAACAACAAAACCAACCAACCAACCAAAACAAACCCCCTACTGACACTCCTCTTGGAAAGCCTGGACAGAGACTGTTAAAACAGTGACAAAAGGTTATTATGACATTTCTAGTCTCACAGGAACCCACCTTCCTCATTAGCCAAAACTAAAACCTCTTAGGTAGGCATGTTGAAATGTAGCCAAAACATGAACCCCATCCTAGAAACATACTAACTCATGATTTAATGGCTGAGGAAGAAAAGTATATCTCCAGAGAGGTTCAGCTGGGTTATCTTTTCCCAAAGTGAGAAAAGTCACATTCTATGACATTATCAAGTTAAAGAGCAAGTAACAATTGACCTTATTTTCTTGGTCTTTGTAAAGCATGAAGACTTACCACCATTTGAAAACAGAGATCCAAATCTCTTAGATATTATCATTGCCAAAGTACATGGGTATTAGAAGTTGAGCCCAGAAGGCTCTCAGGCTAGAAGTGGATTAATTTCCACCCTCAAGTACAATTGTCATGCAAGAGAAACTTTTTAATAACCCTATTTAATCAGGGACTTTGGAGAGTGGAAGAAAAAGCTCAAAGGTGTCCTAGGTGGGCAAAATGACTACAGAGGATCATCAAAAGCTCTACAGTTACACAGTTTTTCTGTTTCTGAACAAAATTCTTGACATGTTCGAACTACTAGCATACTACACTATAGTAGTTCAGTGACCAGCAGGATTAGAGCAGGATGAAATAAGCCTTCTTCAATAGATCTGTTATCACTGAAATTTTTTGAATAGATTTAATTTTTAGGAAATCCTTGACTCAAGCCATATTGGCCTAACAGTAGTGGTATGGAAAACAAATTTTTCATAGGGATGCACATAGCATTTCTTTGAGCTGCAAAAACTATCACGAGCAATCTAAACCCTTTTCGAAGGGTTGATATTTTAGAATCATCCTGAGTTAACTGTGGCTAGTAGCTATGCACCCCACAAGCACTCACTCACTTTCCCCCCTTCCCCCTCAGTCGGACAGAGGAGAGAATAGGAAGAGCAAAAGTGAGAAAACCTTATGGGTCAAGATAAACACAGTTCAATACATGAAGAAAAGGGGAAGAAAAAACAGCAGTGATGCAAGGGCAGAGTGATGCCTAGCCATTTTTGGAGCAATACTACCTCTCCCAAAATCTTTTCCTCTCCTTCTTCATTGCTGAGCATGACATTACATGCATGGAATGCTAAGTTTGAGTCAGCTATCCAGGTTGTGACCCCTTCGAATTCCTGCCCACCCTGTCCCATTGCTGAGGGGACAGGGTGAGACAAAGAGAAAGTCCTGACAATGGGCAAGTGCAGCTCAACAACAGCCAAAACACTCCTGTGCTATCAACACTGTGCTATCAACATTTGCCAGCCACAAATCCGAAATCCTCATACCAGGCGCTATGAAGAATATTAACTTCATCCCAGCCGGACCCAGTACAAAAGCACACAGCCATACAGACTAACCATATAGCCACAGAGATGGATCCTGAGATTTAGACAAATTGGATGATTTGGGCTTTTTATATACGTAATAATCGAGACTATAGATTTTTTTTTATTATAGTCAAGGTGTCAAACAACTTGATTCAGCATGTTAAACAATCTCTAGTTTTCAAGGCAGTATGAAGCTTTATCGTTTTAGCTGATGATAGCAAAGCCAACAGCATGTAGCTAACAATTCATAAAAGTGTTCATAAGTATCATCAACAACTATTTAATCTTTTTATTCTTAGTGTAATCTCACTGTCTAGCAAAAGACTGGGCTCTACATAATAGGCCATGAATAGAATACATTACAAATGTTATAAATAAATTTATACTACATAACATGTGAAATTATATTTCAATACCTGACACTGCCAGAATCTGCTTTCTTGAAATGTGATTTTTAAAGGAATGGAAATAAAATTAATAGCATCTTTTAAACATATTAACAAATGTCAAGTGCAAATAAACAAGTACTCACAAGAATCCACATATGAGTGCAAAAGAATGTAGAATCAGAAAATGGATTGTCTTAATTTTCTTTTTTTTTCCCCCCCATTATCAAACGGGAAAATATTGTTTTTTAAAAACATGATTTAACTAACACGAGTGAGTCTAGTGCTCAGTATGAAAACTGGGGCTTTGAAATTGTTAAAGACATGGAAATTCAATTTCTAATTTAGTGTCATATGCTACTAGGATGAAGTTTTTCATTTCATCCAGACTGAATCTAATTTTAGAACTCTTTTACTTTTTGAAAACATATTGTATAATAAAGAATATAGCAGCAGAGGGTATAAAAAACCTAGGTATTCACAGTAAAAATGAATTTTGCAGTTTGAGATATTTATACTTTTAATTACTAAGTTTTCTCAATAGTCTTCAAATTTTTCACAAATTTTGATGTTTCAAAAATTCTAGAGGAGTCATGTATCCTGATCTAGGAAGAGATATTCCCAAGAAACATCTATCTGTCTAGAGCTATACATAAAACCTGAATTTTCTCCTACTTCTAAATTATTATATTGAGCTACTTTTTAGTATAACCCTGTATTTTGAGAAATAGTATTACTTTAAATTTAGTTCTAAACAATATAATTCTTATTACTTAGTTGATTTCATATATAAACATAGCAAACATGAGAGAATACATCCAGTGTAAAACATTTTCTAGGTTTTTTTGTTGTTGTACTGTATTAAATTTCAAATTTGAAAAAAAACATACGAGTGCAAATTATTTCACATGGCTACAGTCCATCATGCTCATGCTGGAGCCTTTTTGTCTTATAAAAATTTTGTGTTTCAGAAATTGAGAAAAAACTTATATGTTTCATACACAGCTTCCCAGGAAATAATTTTCTAATATGTATTACTTGATAAACTGTTTTTAGCTAGTTACTACCTTCTAATTGCTAGGCTTTATGAACTCAGGGAATTCAACAGAAAGCCTGGAAATTCTGTGTAAGTATTTGATTGTATGACTAATATAGTTTTCTATTACAGCATATTACAATGCAAAAAATCCCCAAATGAAACAATCCCATGCCCATGAAGAGATTTTTCTTCTATGCTGTCAATTAAACAACAGAGTCTGGGAGAATGGAATCAATGAAACTTGGGTCTGCTGTGGGTCTGTACTTTAGTTAGTTCCCAGATGGATTCATTAATGTTTAATTAAGGGGTGAGTTCATGATACAGCCTTTCTCTCCCTGGAAGGCTAATAGGGTCACTCTTGTCTATTTAGCCACATATTTTTATTGAGATTTTAAGAGCTTAATACCTCAGAATGTCTAACCCTGTCACATTTGGTCAAAATTGGACAGTGCATTAAAAATTATTGGCAGGGGAATAACCAATAAGCAGTGTGATCATATAAGCCTTGTTTCTTTTATCTCTTCTTTAAATTAAAATATATCACATTTTTAACACGGAATTTGGCTATGCCATTTTTTTTAGACAGTTTAAATACTGGTATAGACATCTTAAATCCTTTCAAAACAATCTTCAGAACACTTGCTGCCATGAGGTCTTAATCACCCTTCCCTGAAACAGTTCTCACAAGTCTATTTTCCTCTGCAGCGGTACAAAAGTTGTTTTTAACTAAGAAACCCACGTCCAATGATGAAAATGTACAAATGTTCCTACAGTACAAAGAGTCTCTGTGCAGTCTTGGAAAGCTGCTTAACAAACAAGTATCCCATGAGTTCTCAGGAATATAAGTTGTCAACCTGTATCTTAGGTATGTGTCAAGAAATAATAAATGTTTGCCAAATAGAAACTGTTAAATATTAGATTCAGTATTTTTAATGTTACAAAAACATAACAAATTACAGACACTTGCACACACAGAGAGACACACAACACCAGCAGAACATGCTCAAGCAACACATTCAAGAAAGTGTTTATTATCATAGGTAATAAAAAACCTAGGAAATTATGTTTTCTTTTAAAAGTGATAATGCTGTCTATAAATGTGCCAGAACAAAGTGTTGAAGGTCATTTTACCAGAACATTAAAACTAACTATGAAGAAAAAAAAGTTCTACTTATTTTCATAAACTTCTCTATTTCTTAAAATGTATGTTTCTTAGTATGATGCTTCTGTTGTATTTTGTGAAAGATTTTTAAACTAAAAGAAAATTAGTTTCCATACAAAAGGGTAATTATTTCATTAAAACTACGACTAACATTAGTATTATTTTCCTGTATTCCAGAGGCATTAATTACAAAACAAGAGTTAGCATTACATTTTTCAATTTTATTTATTCAGTTAAATTATTTGAAACTCCATTCTGTTAAAATGTAACCAAGACATTAATCCCTTATTCTCCAACACTTGGTGTTCCAGATAATAAATATTTTTTACAGCGTGTTAGAATTTAAACAGTAGAGAGATACATATTCTAATTCTACTTTCTTTCTAATAAACTCTTATAATGTTGTGTTTTAATTGCAAGATTAATCTCTTACTAAATGTATCTAAACAGTTTACGGAACTGAAAAATTAGTTCTAATCCTTTCAAACAGAACAAGGTTAAATCCAATCTCTTCTGCATCTGGGAAAACTAACTATCCAGATTATCTGTAACTACAATCTCTTTTTGTAAGCAGAAGTAAAAATTTTAAAGATTGGCTCGTTCTTATACCAAGAACAATGTTTTCAAATAGTTGAATGATTATTGAAAGCCAATAAGAAGCAGGAAGTCATCTCAAAAAGAAAAAAAAACTATTGAAGAAAAAATTAATTTGATGGTGAACCAGTCACTAATCTGGTGGGTAAAGAATGAATAATTATACAAATATAATTAAACTAATTTCAGAAAAGCTTTGTGAAATTTTCGGCCTGAGAAGTCTGAGGAGAAAAAATCCATAGCAATGCCTCCTCCTGTGGAATGATAACAATGATTTATGAAGCTCAGAGTTATTTCTGCTGATTGAGCTCAGTCAAGATTGGTTTCACATGATCAGCCAAAGCACAGCAACGCGCGATGTGCAGTGGCCCCACAGGTTTGAACACACTAGGACATGCTCTTCTAGGGGATCCAAACGTTGGGGGTGGGGGGTTGAAAGCTGCTGCTTTGTTTTCCCTCCATTTTCCCCTCATTAGGATACACTCCTCCTGCAAAGCTAGCCACTTCTGGTGGTCGGGAGCAAAGTCTCATTGTAAATGCACAGCAGGATAGTGGCAAACCTGAGATTAATTCTCCATAGATTTATATAGACCTTTCTCACTGTTGATTGCTTGTACTGTTTCAAAGGTGCGTATGTTGCCTTTTTTTATTGCTGGTTACTGACTTTATTCCAGCATATGGTGGTTGGCGCCATGACACAAAGTGAACATTTTATACTAGAATTAAAGTGGGTATTTGACAGTTTCTGTCAGAAAGTTCAGAGCAAAGAATTTGTGAGACAAGATTTATTGCATATTTTATATGGGACACATCTGTTTCTTTGCTATTTTTCTCTTTAAACAGAAAAATAGCAATGAAGTTTCTTTAAGAAACAAAGGCTGTCAATAAAAAGCATGAACAGAAAAACTACATTATTGAGAATGAATTTAATCATTCTGATCTTCTAAAAATGTGTTGCTTGGAAGAATGACAGTCACCTTTCCCTTTTTGTTCAGCCATATAGACAGTATGGATTTTCAAATACACAGCTACTCATATTTAAGGGTAAATAAAATAAAAATGAAAATCAAATTAAATCTAAGTATTGATATTGGAGATTCACATTTAAAAGCAAGGTGAAATATTAAGGTAGATTTTACCTATTTTTTTAACATCTGTAACTGCATTTTAGTGATGTGAAATGTGTCAAATAAACACCATTTTTTGGGAAAATGTCTTCTGAAACTATAGACTAATTATAAAAAGATATACAGCAAACTTCCCCACATTTATCTATTAATATCACTAAATCTGATATAGTTTGGCCTCTGAAGTTCAATGTAGTCTTCTTAACATCTGAATCAAAACTGAATTTGAAGAACATCTAGCAGGATCTTGTTTAAGAAAAAAAATTGTATGCATTAAGCAAGAAAGTAAAAATCTTTCAATAAAATTCTAAATTTTTAAGCAGTACTGTTTATAAAGATTCATATTTAGTGTAAAACCCTAAGATTCAACTTGAGAAATATGAAGTTTAAATAGGCAGAATTAAACAAGAACAAAAATAAAGAAAATATATTGCTCAAAAATCACATATGCTTTTATAAAAAGGCATGCTTGTCTTACTACTTTTAATTAAAGAAAACAACAATAGAAAAATCCCTTCTGTTGGACTACATAAATTCTAAACAAATAGTTATGACAAATAGTTGAAAATACTTATAAGGTTCAACACTTTCTCAAACAAAAATGTTGTATAGTTTCCTCTACAAAATAAAAAATATTTGTCAAATTATTTCATACTTCCAATGCATTAATTCTTGTTTTTAACTCAAAGATTTTCTAGAACTTCAATTTATGTAGGAAAATTTATCTAGCTACTAGTTTGAAAAGCCTGTAACTTGAAATAAAATGTAAAAAAGAGGCAAACTTGGACCTGGAGTATTTCTCCTTCTTACCACAAATAAACTACAGGATACTAACATTAAAAAGTATGTTGTTAGGATTCTTTTTAATGATGTTTCTACAAGAAACAACGAACTGCATTCAAATACAAGGCATTGATATTTTTCTGAGCTTGTCTTCTTTGTGATAAACACATAGATGAATATATTAGAAAATAGGATCTCTCAATTTCTAAATAAAAAACTACAAACCTACTATTCCCCTTAAGAGGGAAGGATCTTTGGAAAAGTAAAGCATGTGTGGCACATTTGTCAGGTCGTTTAATTCATTCCTTGAAAGCACTCAGATACAACCATGATGAGAGAAATGAGAGTGTATACAAAAAAAACCCCAAAACCCTCATGGTAGCTTAATTTAAGACTGAGAAAGTAAGAAGAGTTATTACTGCATCTACCTGATCTATTTTGGTGTTTTACAGCTTGGTCATTTTCTGCTGAACTCTGTGCTGGGAGTATCTGGAATTTTTTCCCTGCAGTGTATATGAGTTTATCCTCATATAAAAGGCTAGAAGAGGATATGAGTATTAGACAACAAGACCAGGGAATGTGAGTGCACCAGCTCAGCACATTGCTGCAGACTTTCTGCTTGCTGTACCTCTAGGCCTTTATTATTACCTTAGTGTTTATGAGATATCTCCTGTCTCTTGGAAAGGGCTTTTACTCAATAATAACAGTAGATCTGTGCAAAAGACAATACCAACTTTCCCATTAGTAGAAGAGTTAAATATAATTGTAGTCATGCTTAAAAGTTTTGACTACCATTTTGATTTGATATTGTCTATTAAACCCCACAAAAACTATTTCTGAGAAAGATAATTAACATAAATAATTTGCAGCTAAATTCACTATCCTGTAATAAAACAGTCATATTGAGTTTAATTCCTCTTTGTTTTTTCTCTATTAGAACAAGAAAGTCTTGAATCTTAACTTAAAAAACTGAAATACAAAAAGTTAAAAAATCATATGCAGGTAAAAGTAATGATATACTTTGGAATTTGGTTCATCTGCACCTATAACCATAGAATATTCTATACATCAAATATTTGAAAGGGCAACTTACTTAAAAAAATGTTCAGCAATATCATAAAATTATTGGCAATATTGTTTAAATTTGGAAAGAAATTTTAAATCATGAGAAGATTTACTTCATTCACAAAAACCCAAAACCAGTATCAAATTACATCACAATGAAAAATGACTGGAAGTTAAACGGAAGAACAGTCAAAGTTCCCCTACCATTATTTCAAACAGACATCATAGAACCAGCTCTCCTAACTAAACCTGAAGATTCTCTGTCCTAGCAACTGCCCAATTTCGTGTAAGGAAAGAATTCCTGATGTGTAAAGCTTAATAATCTTTAACACACACATATATATATACACATATATATACACACATATATATATACCCTATCCAATTCCATTTCAAGTCAAAGGTGGGTGAAGCTCTTTGTGTAAAATTGAAGTTAAGGAAACATGCTGTAAACATTTACTGATAAACTGTACTGATAACACCATAGATAATCAAACCAAACACAATTTATAGAGTAGTCTTTCCTTCCAGCATTATATTCTTAAATGTTTGAAGATTTCTGCCTGGCCACAGAAGATACACTGTTGGGTCTAGTCAGGTATCCCTGCCTGTCCTAGGGCACCAGGAACCTCTGTAATAACCACTTTCTAGTCCAGAGATGGCAACGCTTTGTGGAGGGAACTTTCAGACTGTAAGGCATTCCCAAGATGAAAGACTTTGTACACATGCTTTGTACAAACAGTTATATCCTAAAACACGCTGTTCAGAAGCTGAAGTACTTTAAAAATACTTTTTGACACTTTCAAAATGGTTGCCTTGGGACAACATTTAGATAGCCGAAAAATTCTGATGCTAGAAAGTTTTACTTGATTTACATGCAATGAAAAAAGTACTGTTCCAATAAATTTCATACATACATCTCTTAAGAGAAATAAAATTTCTGAGTTCTCCAACTCAGTCAAGGTGTTCAAAATCAGCATGGTAAAGGCTCTTCACAGGACAAAGAGAAATTTTTAAATATCTTGCCCGGGCATCTGAAGTATTTAGGCACAAAGGTATCAGAGAAGTTGCAGGAAAGGTTGAACGATGACCTGAAATCAGACTTTTTTTTTACATTTAGGAGAAGTCTGTCTTTAATCACAGCTGTAATCTCACAACGCTGTATTATCCATATGGTTTTACTCTATCATTCCTCAATTTTGAGATCTTAGTTGCAACCTGCTGCTTTGTCCTTTAACTAGCTTGAAATTTCTCATAACTTCCCTATGAACATTGTGATTGTTTTTTTTGTTCTCAAAACAATGGTCCTGCTACATCCTGTTCAACAAGACTGCAGGTTTCACCTGTTCTTATTACTTAAAAAGGAAATCAGAGTTCACACCGTAAGAAAATCTAACCCAGAGAGCTTCAATTTCTTGATGAAGTTCTCAGCACCTAGTATTTTTATCAATCATGCTCAAAAGCATTAAAACAGGATATTCATGTGCTTGCACAGTCCAAAAAATAATTGAGATAAAATATTAACATAAGAAAATTACAAAAGTCTACAGAGAGATTCCACTAAGCATGCTATTGTCATGATCAGTTTGTATTATATGGTGCACTGAAGGGTACTTCCAGGCTTAATGGTGTGAAATTATAGAGCACAGGAAACAAACATAAGGTGAGAGTGACCAGTGTGAGGTTAGGTACTGGGGTCTCTTGAGACCAAGTGTGTTTGGGCCTTTCATTATTTAAGTGCATGAATCTCTTCTATCCAATCCATTCCAGCTCCTGACTCTGCTCTTTCCTTGGAGTGGCATCTTCCACATATGTAAACAACTGCTCATGGGTTATATAATCTAAAGTAATGAATCAGTGAGCATCTTTATTTCCTGCAATGAAGCTTTGACACAGATTTAAATTCTATTGGTTCACTGACTTTGAATATCAGAACATGAAGAAACAAAAAGAAAAAAATATAAAAGATAAATAGGAAATCATGCAGGAAATTCCCAATATAGTTTAAAAAAGCAGCTGGACTAAAAGAAAATAGGATCCCTGTGAAAAGCCAACATACATAACCTACAGTTCTGTTTACATCTAAGTCTATGATATAGAAGACGGAAGAAATCCAGTGGAATTTAACAGAAAATAGAGGTGACAATGAGAATTTAAAGAGGATGTTGAACACCAGATAGCTGATAGTGGGTATACTAAAGGCATCAGTAATTCTAGGAATAGATTTTATAACTATCATATACACAATAGTTTTGTATTAAATAAAGGGTATTAACACTAACATTCATTATGTCACTTAGCTGCTATTAATAGGACATCCTTCTCTATAATGACATACCAGTGACTTTGTAACAGTCATGGTAATTCAGTACAACATAATCAAATTGAAAGGAAGTTTGGAGGAACTGTTTTCTATAGGAGATTGCCTCCTTGTTTTCTAAGAGGAGATGACACTGCATTTTCAATTACCAGTTCTTCTAAATTACATTCATAATACACATTATAATAGAGTGTAACCTTCCAATTTCTATAGTAAGTCATGATACAGTGAAACTGGTTATAGTAATTTATTGTATATCTGTTTCAAAAATAATAAATTGAAAGTTTCCTGAAAAGTCATAGCTGTAATTAACACCTGTAATTTTCAGGACTTTGATGTTGATAATTCTTCTGGTAGTGTAGGAGAAAATATTCATTTCAGAGCAAATTCTTGTTCTTTCAATCAGTTCATTGTCAATATTGCATTACTTAGGAGGCATATGGATGCAATCACATTCCAGGACAATTTATTTGGTGTCTTATGGACTGAGGCTATTGTCTAACCATACAATCTCAGAGTACCACAGCAATAAGGTTCAGCGCTTTGCAAACTCATGCCAATTTATGTAAATCACTCTTTCATCTGTTTAAATATGACGATCTTTGAGTGATGAAAACAGTTATGTCTGTCACAAACAGTTTGAAAGATTAAAGTAATTCTGCTCCTGGCATATAAAACAGTGTTCCAGATCTAAACACAAACTTTGCCTGATCTGTAATGTCATTGCTGGGAAGCATAAAAAGTTTTAAGCAAACATTATCACTGCAAGGAAGTATGACATATTTTTCATGTTTGACACTGGACATAAATATCCTCCCACACTGTTTAATGTGAGAACTGCACATGTGTGGCAGAGATAATAAAACATCTCAGTGAAAACAAATGAAATGAAAAAGAAGTTACGATAAGTAGAACAGAAATAAGGCTTTGAAGTTAAAAGTCTTCATATCTGTACATTTTATTCACAAGAGGAAGAATCAGTATTTGATATGCAGAGTGGATAGCCACACAATCTGGAAGAGTCTCGTGCTTTGTAGGAATGGTTATCTGTACAGAGATATATTTTTAGTTGACAGAAGCAGATTCGTAATTGCAGGTAAGAAAAATCTGGTCAACTGCTACTGCGCTTCTGCTGTTGTTTACACATGGTATTTTAGCAGACAGCTGTTACTGAAATTTAACAGTGCTCTTAAAAATTATTCTTGATTTTCTTACTTCACTTGTTCAGTATCAAAGCATTCAAAAGCTTTAAAAATAAAACGCAACACAAGTACCGTAATCTGGTATGTATTTTAAAGCAGAGGAGTACAACACTAGTGGGAAGACAAGTATGTGACTTAATTTCATATAGTTTTAGAATATTTCTCTTTCTTTCTGTTAATATTCTTCTTGGGGAGAAAAGCTGTAAATTTTTTGCAGAGAAGCAAGAATTTTAAATATTTCTCAGAAGTTTCTGATATTTTGGGATGTCATTACACACAAGCTCTATCAGGTAACTTCTCTGAGTAACAACTTGAAGTACAATCTTGATATCTGTCTTAAAAACAACAATATAATATTGTCACACTATGAAAGGAAATAAGTGCCAATGTAATTTTCTTCCTAATCTTTGACTGTATTAGGATGTATAAAGGTATGTCCTGTTGACAATAAGAGAGAAAAAGAAGTATTATTGTATTGTGAAGAAATGGTGTCTTGGAGTGTTCTTGACTTCTGATTCACTACTACTAAATGACATTAACATCTTGCTTTATACTTCATAGACTGCTTTGAGAGAAAAGCAGCAATTTTGAGTGGAAATACTTTTTTTCCTGTAATATAATAAACTATGCTATCATCCTCCTACACTCAAAATATGTATGGGGCTATAAACTAATAAAAAGTTGCTTTTCCAGGGTTAATACAATACATGCTACTAGATGAGAAGCATAAATCACCATGTATGAGCACCTATAGCACAAAAACAGCTTGGAGAGAATATTTACATACTGAGGAACAAGTAGGAAATGATGAACAAGAAATTCAAAGTTGGCCAGCTGCTAGCTTTTATCATAGAATCATAGAATGGTTTGGATTTGATGGGACCCTAAAGACCATCTAGTTCCAACCCTGCTGCTATGGGGCTGGTTGGAACAAGTAGACCAAGTGGTTCAGAGCCCCATCCAACCTGGCCTTGAACACTTCCAGGGATGGGACAAACCACAGTTTCTCTGGGGAAATTGTTCCTGTGCCTCACCAACCTTACTGTAAAGAATTTCTTCTTAATATCTAATCTAAACCTACACGTTCTCAGTTTAAAGCCATTTCCCCTTGTCCTATCACTACATATCCTAGTGAAAAGTCCCTCTCCAGCTCTCTAGTAGCCCGCTTTAGATACTGGAAGGCTGCTGTAATGTCTCCCCAGAGCTTTCTCTTCTCCAGGCTGAACAGCCCCAACTCTCAGCTCCAGCCTTCATGGCCTTCCTAACAGAATTTATTTCTTATTTTCTTTCCCAGTGGACTACCTCAACAATCCTCTGTGGTGCACTTCAACAGGAAAATGAGGAAATGTGGATCAAAACTCCTGTTCTGTACCAGAAATACACTCAAAAGTGCATTGGACTGGATGCATGCCCAGGTAGCTACTGCAGCCTGACTAAAATTATTGAGAAGAAATCACTCAGCAGTTAAAAGTGGATTTGTGGACTGTTTCCATATGGTTGCTAAGCTTGTCTACAAAATTCAGTAGCTCCTGACACAATGCTGTGGTGACTTGTTTGGTCTATGACTCCCATTTTTCTATTGCATAGTCCCATAGATAGCACAGTGTTGACCTTTTATGTAGTATACAACACACAGCAGTTGCAGCAAAGCAATTAATCTAACCAGTGTTTCCCAAATGTTAGGCTAGAATTCTAAACACAGGACAATTTCTTTTTCTTTGGGATTAATCTCAGTAGATTACTCTATCTGACAAACCCGTCCCTCTCCATCTTGCTTGTTACCTTGGTCACTTCAGTGTATCGTGCACCCTTCCCAAATAGCTTTGCTTTCCACTGCTAATGAATTTCAAAAACTGTTCTATCTTGACATGAGACTACTCGCTTCCCAGACTCTGTTCTAAATTAAATGAATTCCTGTAATAGCACAGTGTTCATCACCAAGATGCTTTATTCTTAGAGAAATGAAGAGAAGCAGCTATGCTTTTCCTATGCTAACTGCTATGAACTATAAAGACATTTTCATTTACACATTCCAGTACATGAGGGAGGAATCTGAGCCCATATTCAAGTTTTTACATGCTTTCTGACCTGGATCCAACAAAGAAGAATTTGGAAACAGATTTTGCAAGATCCTGCATGAATCTGTGCTATTCATTTCTACATTTACTAAAATGGACAAACCGTATGAAATAGTCAAGCGGCAATAAAAGAAATAAATTTAATTAACCTTAATCACCTACTCCTGTATGTCATCTGCTTTTTGGTTTGTGGTATTCTTGAGGGAATGCACAAAGAGAATAAGAAACACTATGGAAAACACCAATAGTTAATGGCCAAAATCCCTTCTAGTGAGCTGCACAGTTGCACTAAACAATCTCTTTTTTCTCCTTTTCAAAATAGAATATTTTGCATCTTTCTCATAGTCATCTCACTATTCTGATTTTTTTTGTGTGAGATAGTTTCATTTCAAAAGAGGAGTTTTCTTCTAAGAAATTCTGAGCAAGAATTCAATGAATTAAAGAGCATTACAGACCACACATTAATTTCATGATTTCAAAGGCCTTCTTGCATATCATGGCAATTTAAATGGAAAATAATTATGAACATATTTTTAATGGTCCCATACAGTAATTTCAATGGAAATACAGTAAGTGAATATTAATTTATAATAATTAGGTATCCATACTATAGGAAAACTAATATAATTTGTTGCACATGATATAATTAGATTTAGTAAAGATTGTTTCAACTTTGAGAATAATCTAACCTTTTCCAAAAAGCATAGGCATATCAAATACAACCAGTGAATCATTTAAGACAGTTTACACAAGATGTCTTTCATGTGGGATTCACAAAGTACTTGACAAAGATTATCTTTCACTACAAAAACCAGCAAGAATCATTATTTAACATTCTGTGTACCAGAAATGAGGGGCACTCTCTGAAAAGGATATTAACCAACTCTGCTAGCATCACACATAAAGTAGCTAAACTGGGAATAGAACCCAAAGCTTTTGGCACCTAATTCCCTGTTGAAGGCACTGGGCTACATTACATCCAGTTATACAAAGCAGCACTGACATCAGCAGAAGTACAGTTTATCCCCTCTAGCATTTTAGAACGTCAGTCTCCATAACACTCTCAGTGTTTTTTGTTACAACACAGCAAGTATAAGATTTAATTGGTATTAATTATAATTAGGAAATGTAAACATTTCAGTATAAGCAAATCAAGATTTTTTTTTCCTTACAGTATTTCCAACTTCGCATTGACTAGAAATGATGGGAATTGCGCGTGTGGGAAAAACCTCAATGTCTATGAGTTCCAGCCCTATTTTCAAGCCAGAAGTTTCAGAAAAGCATCTGAGTTTTGCATACTTGCTGTGAGCTGGCAGAAGGATAACAGAGAATTTTTTCTTACATTTGCTTAAACCAGCCACAACTCTTTTTTAAACAAATGGAACTGAAAACAGATGCTTATCAGATGCTCAGTATTATCAGCTAACTCCTAATTTCAGAGAAGCAGCTGAGTTTGCAGACACCTCTGAGCTTGACATTTGCCCAATGCCTATTCTAGTGCCATAAATCGAGATGGATTTCTGTGTTATTTTTCCCCATCTTCAGTGTGGAATTTTATACGATTTCCATTCTAATGCCACAGAAGGTACCATCCACCATTATAAAGATTCAAATCAGTCAGGTGACTGACAGAAAAATAGAGTCAATCATTACAGAATCTGACAACCTACTGAAAACTCATCTCAAAATAAGGCAGAACAAGATGTCAAAAGATGAGATGTTAAATTATACAAAATTAAGTGTGTCTGATTAGATACCATACGGAATAACATTATAAAGCAAAAGTAGAACAAGGGAACATAAGAAAAAATGGACAAATAAGTAATCCATGTGGTTTTGCTCTTGCTAGTATACAAAAGAACTCATTAAAAAAGTGAGGCCCAGTAAATAGAATATATAGAACTTATTGTCCCAGGACAGCATGCAAGAATGTATCCTCTCTTTTTTTAAATATATACATTACTCACACACATAAGGAGAAAATTTTCTGTCACACTGACAAAGATAAATGTATCTCAATTTCCACATCAAGAGGTATAAACAGGGAAAATATTTAGAAGAATATGTTTTTCTATTTGAAATGATAATGCACAATTAAACTGCAATTTTATTAAAGCAGAACTACTCTTCTTCCAAGATTAACTGGTAATTTTTATAATATTCCATGCATAAGAAAGTGGAGTATGATAAAAAGGGTAGCTCAGCATTGCAGGAGAAACCAGATACTGGGTTGTTTTTATTTTTTGAGACTCTGTTGATTTGATTTGCTATTCCTTCTGCTGGTTTTAGCTGGGGTGGAGCTAACTTTCTTCACAGGAACTGCCACGATGCTGTGGATTGGATTTGTGACCAAAACAGTGCTGATAACAAATCTATGTTTTAGCTATTGCTGAGCAGACCTGCACAGCATTCAGGCATTCTCTATTTCTAATGCTGATGTCCAGAAAGTAAGCTGGGGATGAACAAGAAGTTGAGAGGGGCCAAGCTGAATCAATCAAAGGGATAATTCATACTACATGACATCATGCTCAGAAATAAATCTGGGAAGAGAAGGAGGAAGCAGGGGAGAAATTCAGAGTTATGATGCTTGTCTTCCCAAGTAGTGGTTATGTGTGATGAAATCTTGCTTTCCTGGTAATACGAAATTTAGAAATGTGTGTTCTGAATGGAACTTAGAAATACTGTGGCCAGCAGGACTAGGGAAGTGATAAAACCCCCTATACTTGGCACTGGTGAGGCCACACCTTGAATCCTGTGTTCAGTTTTACGCCCCTCACACAAGACAGACATTGAGGTGCTGGAGCATGTCCAGAAAAGAGCCACTGAGCTGGGGAAGGGTCTGGAGCACAAGTCTGACGAGCAGCTGAGGGAGGCTGAGGGAGCTGGAGGTGTTTAGCGTGGGGAAGCGGAGGCTTGGGAGAGGCCTTATCACTCTACTACTCCTTGGGAGCACAGCAACACGGGGGTCAGTCTCTTCTCTTGGGTAACAAGTGATAGGACAAATGTGTCAGGGGAGGTTCAGATTGGATGCTGGGAAAAATTTCTTTGCTGAAAAAGTTGTCAAGCATTGAAACAGGCTACCCAGGAGAGTAGTGGAATCACCATCCCTGGAAGAGTTCAAAAAGAGTAGATGCTATGCTTAGGGACATAGTTTAGTGGTGGAACTGGCAATGTTAGGTTAATGGCTGGACTTGATAATTTTTAAGAAGTCTTTTACAGCCTTAATGAGTCTATGAAATGGCTGGACACCTGCTCACTGATGGGAAGGAGTTGATTGAATTCTCCATTCTGCATTGCTTGTTCACACAGCTTTTGCTTTCCCTATTAAATTGCCTGTATTTCAACTCAGGAGTTTTCTTTCATTCACCCTTCCAGCCCCTCTTTGCCTCCCCGTGGAGGGGCAGCAAGCAAACAGCTGTGAGGTGCTAAGCTGTCAACTGCACGAACCACAGCAGTCCTCACGAGATCCAGGGTGTAGCAAGAATTACAGAATCTGTGATACAATTCTGGAAGACACCATTTGGTTAGGGTCCTGGCAAGACCTGGGCAAAATTGAATTAGTACAATACTTTGGCAAGCTAGATCAAGAAACATGCTGGAAATCATAACAATTCTGTAGAAATACAAATATATATATATATATGTGTGTGTGTATACATATATATATGTGTGTGTGTGTATATATATATATATATATAAAAAAAAAATCTAATTCAATCTTGATGTTATTGTTAAACTATTGCTATTGTAAGTGAAAATTTCCAATTAAATACATTAGAAAGACAATGAAACTGTCCTGCAGTGACATAAAGATTTCCACTCCATTTTTTGTTTTAAAGTTCTGTGGCAAAGAATTTGCTGCTTAAATACTGTCCAAAAACACTTGCAACTAAAAAAAAATTATATCAAATAAATATATCCATTGAACTCCATGGCCTGGGAGAAGGGTAAAGGAGAATATTAGTTTATTTAACAGTACAATTTAACTGTTACTTTTGAAACAGCCTGTTTTCATTTCTCAAAGTATTTACACAAGATAGCCTCATGAAACAAAGTTATTAAAAAGACATTAGGACAATCTTTATAAAAAAGATTAAGCTAATTAATACATTATTACAATAATCTGAATTATCGCTAATATTCTGTCTGGAGATGAGCAGATTCAGATAGTTCAACTGACTTCTCAAATAGCAAACTGTTAAAGTGTTCACCATTTCTATGAAAAATGCAATTGAATTCTTAGCAATTCTAGTATCTCTGTCAGAAATACAGAACTTGTTTTTTTTATCCAAAAAGATGGTACTCCTACAAGGAGAGGGGGGAAAATCTCTTCCTGTATATATTCTGCACCGCTCCAGAAGCAATGGTGCTGGCAGAAGCAGGTGGTGGGGAACAAAGTATGGGAAACAGGAGGGAGCAGGACTGTTGTTTTCAACAGCAACCTGCATTTACACTATCTTCAGTTGATGACCAAATTGTACCTTGGTTGTCACCCATTGTCCCCAGACTCTAACCTGGTAAATCACTTTTTAAAATGCTTATTTCTGTCTCACACAAGATAAAAATCTTTAAATATGACAAAGTCAGTTCACAACCTCACACTAGGGAGAAAAGATGATGCATATATATGGACTTTCACTAAAAGAGTGTCTTTCACTCTAGTCTTTCATAAGCATTCGAAGCTTTATACTCCCTCTGATAAATTTGGTCTGTGATGAATATATTTTCATTTTGTCTACAAATAATAATAAAGAACAAAGCACAAAATAACCAATGGGAAATGGGTGAGATCAAGGCAGCCATTATATTTGACAAGTGATGTCTAAGATCTGTATAACATATATCAACATACATTAACATATATTAGGCCCATTAGGAACATAATCCACAGGAATTTTCAGTGGAAACAGATATTTAATGCAGCTTACATTATGCATAACTTTATAAACCACTACACTATTTGGCAATAAATTTTTTTTTCAGATGTGGTTACCTTTCTGGAAGAACTCCTCTAATTTCTCCTTGAAGGGCTGGAGATGTTCTTCAGAAGACTCTCTGCAAACTAACTTCATCTGCTTTTCAGAGGCTACAAAAAGATGAGACACATTTGTGACAGAAGTAATGTACCAGAAGTAGCTTTCAACACCATAGGAACCTACACCTAAATTAGTAACCTGAACTTTAGAGGTAATAAGTAAGCACTAAGGAATCCAGAAATTAGATTAAAATAAAAAATACAAATACTAGACTAGCATACTAGATAAAAAATTCTGTATGTGTTTAAAGAGGAGAATTTGTCTTTAGTAAGGAATTTGTCCTAAAACTCCTGCAATGTGCTATGGCTTGCTACTAACACAGCTTGCCTCACACACTGATTCTAGATGGTATATTTAAAGCTTGAAAGTCTGTTTCTGTGGGGAGTGGAGGATGCCTTGTATCTGGATTGATTTTAATCAATTAGTGCCAGGCATCCCATACGCAACCATTTTTCCTGAAACAGATGCAGAAATTCAGCATTACTTAAGTATTCCATCCCCAGACCACGATATGAAACAGTTGAAGTATGTAAGAAAGTTAACTCAAATGTAAGTGCAATTTGTTTACTATTTAATCTATCTGCTATTTTAAGAACTGATGCCATGCCAATTTCTAAAAAACTTCATTTTTTTTGCCAACGAATTTTAACAGGCCTAGAACTTCTGGTAAACTTAGTGCATTGCAGTGTTCCACATTAAAGATGATGGGAGACAGAAATCAAAATGAAATCGGTTTCCATTTAGCAACTGAATTTATGAACCACAACAAGATTTTTCTTCCACAACTTTTCATGCCCAAGAAGCTAAATTTAGATGGAAACTTATTTTGGAGTTAAACCTAAGACTTACGGCTTGGCTGCATGAACTGTATTCACACCATATTGCTACCACCATTAAACAAAAATTAATGTAAAACTGTGGAAACAGAAGTTGAGCCTGTGTTTAAAATGGCATATTATTTAAATTTGCAATGTAGTGTAAAAAGTCAACGGAAGGTTGAAAATAGATGCATGCATTTTACTGTGCAAGTAGTATTGTGCTTATAATACCCTTGGACCATCAGGACGTACTGCAAAGAACCACAGCTTTTCAATTCATTAAGAGCAGAAACACATTTGGACAATTCTTACAGAAAAATACCCATTCCCACCTAACAGTATATTTTAATTTAGCAACCCTCCATAACTCATGTAGGTTGTGTAAAATGGCCTGGGCTACAGTCTCAGTTTATCTTTAATCTATAGTCTTGTAACTGGTAGCATATGACAAACCTTTCAAATGATTCAGAGTAAAGTTAATGGATATTTTTTTGTAAGCCAGATAGTAGGCAGAATGGAGTGGCAATTTAAACATACTAGATTGAGAAAGAAAGTCTTTTATTAGCTGCTCAGTTATGTGTCTTCAATAATTTAAATTAAGCAAAAAAAATTCCAAAATCAGGAAAGTTTATATGACATTTTAAGATTATTTTCTTATGATATATGCTGCTTACCATTAAAAAATATGAACTTTCTGTGCCTGTTATAATACTGATTGAAATGTGTATATACTTAATATTTATGTTTGCAGAATTAGAAAGTGATTTCAATCAAGCAAATTGTAACATTACTTTGGAAGACAACAGACATTGGAATTTCATAAGTGGAAAAAATCTAGCAAAATAACTGAGTATTTTATGTTCCTGACTGTAAGTTTGAACAGAGTTAACAGCTATAGGTTTGTGTTCCTTTTTTTCATTTAAACAAATCTACAGAAAATCGTGAGGCAATATTTAGAAATTATTTTGGATAAACATAAAACGCCAAAACTGTAAAAGTAATATAGTACACACAATATGTTCAGGCATTTGGAACACAGTAAATGCCCACGATTATTACAGTCAGGTAAGGCTGCAACAATTCCTTTATAATACTCTTACATAAATTTGTATAAATCTATGCAGAATTAAATTTCTGTGAATATGTATTGGAATAACAAGCTTACAGGTACAGTAGTATCTAAACACACTCTAATATAAAGGCATTTTCCCAAACATATGGTATTGCTAATGCATCATCTGAAGCATTGAAAGCTTCCTGGATGCTTCCTACAAGCTTTAATAACATAAGATTTAGAAAGGTTACTCAGTTAGGTCCCATGTATTTAAGTGACCAAGGCTAGGATGAACTGTTCCTAAAGGAAAAAGAAATCACAAATAAACCACCTTCAGTAAGTTTTTTTTTTTTTTTGGTAAAAAATTGAGATTACTAACATTAACCTTAATCAGATGACAAAAACTATAGGAAAATCTGGATAAGAAGTACCAACACATAGAGCTTATAGAAAAAACTTGATTTGGATAGTGAATTCTTAAGAAGAATCCTAACACCCTTAACAAGGAGATCAATATCTGGAATGGGGGGAGAGGAACAGTAAGAATAAAGGCACAGAAATGAAGAGAAATGGGACAGATGACATAGAATAAGTGAATCAGGAGGCTGATTAAAACTCTAAAAGTTTGAGGTGAAGTGAAATGAGATGAGATACCAGTTTCAAATGCTTAAGTCACCTTGAAACAATGAATTTGAAAGAGACAGAAGAAGTCAAGTAAATATTGGCAAATTACAATAATTTACATTATTGTAAAGCCTTAAAAATGAGTTCTTTTAGGCTGAAGAACCTTAGAACACAACCAAATTTGCTTGGGGGTAGATATGGCAAGGAATGATGGAAGTGTGTTCAAAGGAATCACAAATCAGATACAAGTAAAGACATATTCTGAAGAGGAAAAAGCATTTAATGACACAATTAATGTGAAGTTTTTGATTAAAATGGCAGTTGTAATGATACATATTAAAGTCAGGTGGTCTTTGTCAAGTTGCTTTTGTAATAATGGTGGAAGTCTACCATACAACTGTATGACCTACCTCAGTTCTACACAACATAATAAAAAAGTTTCTGGTAACCAGCACTCATAGAATTTCCTGTTATATAAGGTTTTTTGTTTAGCTGAGTTTTTATTTATTGAAACATAATGTTAAAAAATAAAAATGTCATGCCAAAAATTATATAAAAACCTCCTAAAACTGGAAAGTCTAGTTCCATTAGTTGCTTTGATTTTCCTTGCAAAAAATACTATAACGTGAGGGATTACATCTAATCTTTATACTTTGTTCTCATATTCACTACGGTACAAACATTTTCCTCTTTTAAAGAAAATTATGTCAGCAAAGTTTTTATTAGGATGATTTGGAGGTAAAGGATCCTACTATGCATTCTCTCTTTTAAATACATATTGAAAAGCTGCTTTCTGAAAAAATGTCCTTCTGAAATTCTGAGGGACTTCTGAGGAAGCTGACAGCTATCACACCACACATACACTTCTCCTCTCACCATCTCATTCCAAAATAATCATTTCGGAAAATAAAAGACCTATTTCAGCATTACTGAGTTCAAACAGATGCAAATTCTCCACTAATGTAATAAACTTTTGGTTCTTTTCCTTGGTATGAGCTGTATGTTACTGAAATTGAATGTAATATGCTACTTTGAAAATTGTTTATTTCTAAATGAGCTATTGCAAAAAAAAAAAGAAAAAAGGAAAATACAAGTGTGCAAAAGTATTTGAAAGCCCTTACAAATTGTTGGATGTACATCATACTTCACCCACTACAAATCTTGGCCACAAAAATGGAAAGCATTAGCAAAACATTAAAACAAAGCTGGAAACTGCTGATTATCAGTTTGCCACTGTCTTCAGATTTAATGCAGTACTTGGCTCAAAAAGTTCTTTAAAAATCCCCAATATAAGTGAAAATATTTACAAAATAGAATGTCTCTCACTTAATGCCTATTGGGCAATACTCTTAAAACGCCACAGACACTTGTAAATCTGTCAAAAGAATCACGGCCCATAAACAAACCTTCACGTAAAGAGCATTTCTGTGTCAATCAGACACGGTTTGGAATTTTTTAAGCACCATTTTTAAAGTAAACGCAAAACCAGAAATAGTTTTAAGTTGATAACAGTAAATTACTAACTATTTACTCACCAGAACCCACCAGTAGCATTTACAGGAATCAGCCTGACAGCAAAACCAAGTATCAACACCATGAATTCCTATAAACCTGTCACTGACACTATCCCCTACGAATTATGCCTCTGTGAAAGCTTCTAAACCTCCCCTGCTCCTGTCTGTTCAGAGTACGGCAGGTTATACTGCCAAGCTTGCTCTTTTGTTTTGCTATAATGCAAGCATATCTGTGACAGAAGGATTACTATTTGATAATTCTTTTTTAGAACTCTTACCTTTCTGTTTCAAAGAGCATTTGAAATCCTACTGCAAATGAATTCAGTGTTGTGCTAAATAACCCCAAATTTCTGTATGAGAGAATCCATGTCTTCTTACAGTGCAGAAACCTGTTATGCTACTCGGATCTATATGCCCAAATAAAAACCTAATAAACCTCAGCTAAAATGCACAAATTTATATTATTCAGTAAGTGCTATATAATTTTCTCACGTTTTAGTTCCTTTGGTTTTGCTTTATTAATTCTCTTGCTTGGAAACAACTTTGCAAGCTAAACAAACAGTTACTGGTGGAAACGCATGTTTACCCATTGGATGCTGCTGCAGGATCCAGTTATATTCCCTTGTTATTAGGTGCACTTTGGTACCTACTTACTGGAGCTGTTCACATGACGTTAATTTAATGCATTTTTCACTATCTACAGCTTTTGCACTTATTTAAAAACTTGCACGTACATTTTCTTTTCAGATAGAATTTTAAATAATGTACAGAAGAGAAGAGATTCATCTTGATTCTGTGGGAGCGTGGTAAGAATTTTAACAGCTTCCAACTGCAAGAGGCTATGTTGCTACTGACTCAGTAAAGTTTCAGAGATAGTATTTCATTTGCCCTTTATTGATAATCAGTACATGTCAATAATAGGAATGCACAAGTATTCAAGCACTATCACCAAAGCCAGAGCTGGGCTGACTAATACAGAAGCCTTTGAACAAAGCAGAGACGGAAATGTCGTGAAGTGGGGTGGGAAGCTTTCTGAGACAAAACTATCTGAGGAAACCATAAAAGGGCATCAGATTGTGGTAGCACTCTGTTCTCAAGCTTAGTTTTTATTGCCTTAAATAAAGGTCAACAATTTAATGCAAAAAAGTGTTAGCACACATAAAACTAAATACACCATTCTAACCCATTAATTCCTTGTATAGCTACTGTTCTGTGAAGATATTTTCAGCTAATTTAGAAGAAGAAATGTGCTTCTATATACAGTTATTTTCCTCACACATTAATAATTCCTTTTTCTTAAAAAAATAATTTCAGAGGATAGAAGATAGTAAGTAAAAAGTCCAGTCTTTGTCTGAAACGCATTTCCTCATGACACACAGGAACAAGTATCGGTTTAGGTGCTTCAGCTGTTTTGTATAAATGAGACAGAAAAAACATTTCAGAGATACGTCCTAAGATACGGAAAGTGAAATAATTAAATTAGTGGCATACAAAACATTCTGTGAAGTTCCCCTGTTCTGAAGGAGTCTGACATCTTGACAATTCTCACAAGTTTGATCAGATATTCTACCTTTGTCTTTTGAGGGGGCTTTGTTTGTTTAAGTTCAACAACATTTTGAACTTTTAGAGTTAGCAATGGCATACAGAGGAACTTTCAGGCCTATATTAGTTTCAACTAACCTAAAAGAAAAGTTTTTAGCTCCTTGTTTGGTGAAAGGGCATCAACATTTTATATAAATCATTTAAAAACCTTTCAGTTAAAATTGTTTCCCAAGAATACATTTAGCAAAATGAACAAAGACTGCTAGTAAAACTAAATATTTTTCACACCATAGCAACATATCTGAGCCTCTGCTTAATGTACTCCTTCTGAAATGGTAGTTTACATTCGGGGCACCCTTCAGCAGAGAAGCACACTGCAAGGGACTGAACAGTACATATAAATGATTATAATGACTAAAGCCTCATAATTTTCCAGTCAAGTCTTTGAAAGATTCCTTTAAGTGATTCCAGCACACATGATTAGTAGAAAATTTTTGTTAAGTGTCAAGATCCAAACATACAGAACTCCACACATCATTAAGATCTGTCAAGAGTGTAGAACTGTGCACTAGCAGAATCTACTGAGAAACTGGAACATTTCCCTTCGCTCTGAACAGTACAAAAAAAGAATATTTTGAAACTGAAGAGTCTTTTCTGGGTAATTGAGAGGGAGATAACATTTTTAAGAACCAAGAATAGTATTTTCATTGGATTAGCTAAGATTTTTACCATGCTAAGAAACAACAGGACCTTTCAAACACTCAAACATTTTATCACTTAGTGTACTGAATAAGGGATCAGATATAAAAGAATTGGGCAATGGCTGAAACAGTTTATGAGCTGAAACTGTAGAAGCCAGAGAAGTGATGTCCTATTTTCCTGTCTATTGCTGGATCTCTGATTTTATGTGCAACAGATTATAAAGTTCGACCTAATTAATTCTTCTACCAAGTTGGTAGAAGTTTGGTTCAGCTGGAGCATCCAGCTTAGATTTAAAATCATGTAAATTCATAAACTACCTTCAATATTAGCAGGAATACTTCTCAAAGTGCTAATTAGCCCCACTATTACTAATTTGTATCCCACAGGATGAGCTAATGCACTTTCAGTCTTTGATATGTGACTGTCTCAATTCTAGCAGAAATCTGTCTTGTCTTTTGCTGCATACTTCCGCAAAGAGGGAAAGCTGATGAGGTCCATAAATACGAAGTCACCATTCCTCCCAACACTAGTATCTAACACTCTCCAAGCCACATAATTCATTATCCATCATGCACATTGATAGGGACAATATTCCTCCTGTTCCCAGATGTATGCTACCTGCTCCCAGATGTATCCTTCACAGTTACGTAACTAATGCTTAACATACACGCATGTATTTATTAATTTAAAAGGGCACATAGAAAAGTGCACAGAAAATCGTAACTGTGGTATTTCATTTTAGAACCTTCACATTTGCAGAAGGATTTTTAACAAGAAATTTCCGAGAATTCTTTAGCCAAAGAAAAAAAAAATATATAAAAAAATTAACAGCATGCCATTGTTTAACCAACTGAAAGCTTTCTCCCTGTGCCTTTGTGCACACATGCAGACATCTGCTTTCAGGGAATAAACTCTTCAAAAACATCATTGCTTTGCTTCTCTATTATATATCCGAATGCTATTTAAACCATTCCATACTATCCTTTTCCATAGAAAACTAAACAATCTAACTAAACAATTTTAAGAAATTATCCACTTAGAAGAATTTCTAATAAATGTATTCACATATGAACATTACCAGTGGAACACTGTCAAAAAGTAAGTTTATTGTAAAATAAAATCCAATGCACATATAGAAAATGCATTTTTAATGCCTATGTTGGATCTTTCTAAATCAAAACAAACTGAAATAATCTCATCCTGCTGACGCAAGAGACTATTCAAAAAGTGGTCAGAAAACTCTGAGAATGAAATGAGTGTCAACTCTTGCAAAAAAACCCCCTTTTCCTGTACAAAGCCATCCTTTGTGCTTTTCCTTACACCATTTTGCATTGCCTCAAAATAGATAATGTAAATACTGGACTGTGCAAAAACAGTGAAACCACATACAAAACAATATGCTTCTTTTATGCTATTACCTAGAGAAATAACACATGCACCTGCTTGACTCCTCATGTTCCACTACCCAGTTCAAATTTCTACTTGCTTGCACTTCCAAAATTTTAAAGAACATATAATTAAAATAAAGAAAATAAACGTAAGTGTATCCTGTAAATTATCATACAACTTCTCTGCTCCTGCTGGGAAGATTTTTTGACATGTATGTTAGTCAGACATTTAAGTCTCTCTTTTAAATTGACTTAAAACATTTAATTTAAATTAGACTAAGGCTTCAATTGGTTGAAAATATTTTAGAAGAGTGTGTTTGATACTTTTTTGAACACTATCCTCCGGTAATGAATAAGCAATCATCTCTTAACAAGAAATAGCTATTGATCCTACAAATTATTTAGAAATTTAATACTCAAAATTGATATAATACTTAGAATTTTCTTGATGTGATCCAGTAACCTTACTACCAAGCAAATCAAACAATAGACAAAACCCCTCAACATTGTAATCCCTGCACTACTGATTATTACTGTATCATGATTATACTAAAACTCTAGTCCACAGAACACTTTACTGAAGGCTGTATTATGTATGAACTAAATATATAACTCCACCTGAATAAATGATAACACATCAACTTAATTTCTCCACCTATGCATAGAGAAAAATCCAACAAAAACTGAAATTACCTCAATCTATTAATCTATTAATTAATTAATCTCTAGAAAAAACAGTCTGTAGTTAATTAGGGGACATTTTCCTGCAAAACCCTTTCACTCAGTTTGAGGACTCTGATGGGAAAAGACATTTAGGAATTTTAAATTAACTTTTTGTGAATAATACCAATTAAACTTTTCTCCCTTTGTATGTTTTCCTATTGATAAATATATTCCCTTCTAATCCTTGATAAATCCAGATGTTTTTCGGTACTTTAAATTTGGAAAATCAGAGTTTCAGTCTGCATGAACTGATTATTTTTTCTTTTTGCAGTTTCTTCCTTGACTCTATTTAAAGTAACAGTTGCTGAAGGCATCGAGAATGAGTGACCCTTTTCAACTTCCATCCATTTCTTATTTTTACTTCTCTTCCATGCTTTGTAACAGAATGTGATACACAGCTACCTGAAGAAGCACTGAATGAGAGCAGTGCAGATGCACCAGTTTAGTCTGGTGTAATCAGCCATGCTAAGAGACAGCGTTAAGAGAGTGACGTGACTGGCATGGTGTTTGCTAGTCACATCCAGTCCACTGGACCTGTTCCCATGAACAAGAATATATTTTATTATATAAAAATATATAAATATATATTCACATCTGAAAAAAAACTATTTATATTGTCATGACATTTAGGAATGAAAATTAAATGAAGCACCTGAAGAAGAGGCAGGGGACGCCAGGTATGTTCAGCCTGGTTTAGAGAAAGCGGGCTGGGGATCTAGATTTTCACTTCAAGTATCTAAGGAATAACTCGAGAGAAGACAGACCCAGACTTTATCAGGAATGCACATCTAAAGAAAATGGAGCGATAGTCTCAAGTTGCAGCACAGGAAATTCTCACATGAGATGAAGAAAAATATTCAAGACAACAATTAAACACTGGAACAGGTGCCCAGAGAGGTGTTGAGATTTCCATCCTTAGATTCAAAGCTGAGCTGACTATGGCCCTGTATGGCCTGATCGAAATATGAAGTTACTCCTGCTCAAAGGCTCCGGACCACAGAGCCTCCAGATGTACATTCCAACCTACCAACCTGCGCTTCTCTATCATTTTAGGATACTTGTAATGCTTCTGTGTAAAAAATAGTGTGAAAATGGCAAACACAACATTGTAATTTCTCAACTTTTCATGCATAGATTTACTTACTTCCCTGTTAATGTTTCGTAAGGATTATGCAATTTTACAAAATGGAGTTGTCATAAACTCAAGTTTTGGTGCAGTTCTCTTATTTAAATGGGGAAAAATTTGGGGTTACATACTTATGCAAGATACAGATCTGTCAACAATTAGGTTAAGAGGTGCCCAACAGGAAATCATGTCTTCTGTCTCCAACTATTGTATAGCAGATCCCTAAAGTCTTCTTTTTATTTTAGATCATTTCTTTTCTGTCACACGTGTTTGCAAACACCTACATATATACTCACACATAGAGTTAAGTTCATAAAAATGTAAAATTTATATACAGTACTGAAAAAACCAGTAGTATGAAAATTGTAACCAGTATTTCTACTGGTGGCCATGAAAGGAGGGGAAAGTAAAGGGTATGTGGATTTTCAATGGAATCAGAATGTTATAATCTCTCTCATAGGAAATTTAATTAATTATGAGAAACAGAAGTGACTCTTGAAAATACTTAGAATGGACCTACCTTGGTTTCCATTTTTAACAATTCAATAAATATCTTTGCTCTTTCATTTGTTAAGGTCAAGAATACAAAAAAGTTATAATGAACATCACAGTATATTACACGAGGCACCTAATATTGCTTTCTTTTGAGTAACAGAGCAGCACAACATTTTAAAATTTTATGTACTGTATTGCAAAGAAGAGGAATGAGTATGATAGATGGAAACAATCTACAGGGAAACTAATTTAATTTAAATTGTTCAACTTTGGACATAGATTAATAAAAGGATTCATGGTGAAACTTATACTAGTCTATCAAACTTCAGTAAAGTGGCTTTCTTTCTGAAAATTTTCTTATGATTACACATTTAAAACATTCTGTGCTTACTCCAGAAGAGCACCAATTTCAAGAATACCAAGCGGCATTGTCCAAATTAGAAGGCAAATTGTGTTTGGTCACGGGGAAAGGAAAATGTGGAAATCATTCATTGCCCTAGACAAGGAGTAAGACGTCTTCCAATAATAAGCAAAGAAAAACCTTTTCTTTCCATAACCATACAGATTAACTGGAAAGCTAGCCCGTGTTAAATGAATAAATGTATCTGCTTATGATACTGTGCAATATTTGAAAACCTTGGAAATACACCAACAGACGTGGAGTGAAAACTTGAGTTTACAGAAATTTCTTTCTAGGTGGACATTAGAGTGGAACCAGATTTCATCCTAAAATTTTCATCTTGCCATCTAATATTCACTTCTTTCCCCTTAAAAGCCTATATTAAATGCATATTTTTGTTTCTCATTCTTTTCAACCTAAAACTCTCATGAATAAAATGTTTGTTCCGGAATATGTTTTAAAAACCTGTTGGATTAAGGTTCTCCGAAAACTTTTTTGAATTCTTGAATCTAACTTCAGTCTAATCCCTTCAGAGTGAAGTTAGTCTGTACCTTTAAAGTCTAATCTGAAAGACTTAAAAATAGCAAATTGTATGGAACTCAATCTGTTTACCTGAAAAGGATGAAAGGGTTTGTACTCCATCTAGATTTAAACTTTTGGTTCCACAGTGTCTAGGTATTTCAAAGCAGAGGTTTATACCATTAAGACATGACACTCAGGATAACTCCATCTTTCCTATGTTAATATCCATGTTAGAAACATAAATGAATGCCTTGATAAACCAGTCAAATATATTTTTAAATACTAAATGACAACCACTGTGAGAAGTAACTATCAAAATTGCCATTTTTTAATCATTCCTCACAAATCTTAGAAAAAAGGGAAGTCAATAACAGGAACATTAGTTCATTCCCTAATGACACAATGAAAACCTCTCTTCCATTTATTACCTTTGTCTCATCCCACTTCCAAGGTAATCTGCTCGAGACTACCTTAGCCAACAAACTGTGAAATAAATCCAATGTACCCTATAACACAGGCAGCCTCAGTTAACATTGTTCAAATTATTTACATCTGAAGGGCCGCGCCTGTCTGGATAGCTGGGCCCGACGCTTCTCTGGACTTGGTTTCTGCTACTCACATCTGTTTCAGCTTTAGACTTTCACTGGTATTCTGCCAGCAGCCACAACTTTTTAATGGCTACAATAAACTACAGAGACTCATCAAATCTTTGTTGTATGTGTTAAAATTATAACCTCTTCAATTAAAATTTTGATTTAAAAATTAAGTAGAGCATTAACCAGAGAAAAAAGTTTGAAAGGGAATCTTTGAAAAAGATAAATTCTTATGTAAGTGATTGTTTCTTTGCTTAAATGTAAGAGAAATAATCACAGGAATGCTTGTTAGAATCCGTTGCATATTTCTAAGTGATAAAATACCAACATCTGAAAACATTTTCACAACTTTTTTGGTTTCAAATCTTTGCTGTCATTAACTTTGTATGTTAATTGCTTTGTCTGACTTTAACATACACCTTTACAAAGAATTAGAAAACAACCTCAATGTAACAATTTTTCTAGATTTGCTATAAATACCTACAAAAATTTGGTTTAGAAAACAGAAATCAGTGATTACAAGAAAGCTGAAGTTTTTATTTTAAAAGAGTTTAGCTTTTCCTACCCCCTGTTTCTGTCTTTGCAATGTAGAACAAATATGATGTGAATGTCCCAGCCCCAATGCATATCCTGCACGACTAAGATGTATGACAGCAGGACTACACGCTGAAAAAGTACAAGATCAAACACAGATCATGTTTCTGCAAAAACTAGCCCAAAAGAGGGCAGGCCAAGGGGCTTACAGGGCCAAGCGATGAGAGGAGATAGAGCACTCACTTATGCCCGGGTCGAACAAACAACAACTGATACTTTCCTACCACTATTAACCTTTGAAATTATCCTAAGGATGGCAGTGACCTAATCCAGCAATTCCTAGCTGTAAGGATAAACTATTTTGTAACGGTTTTCAGCGCCTTACATTGAAAAAATTTGAAAACTGTTATCTTGTTCAACTCTGATTATAAAATGACTCTTCCATTCTGGTGCAAACATGTAAATCTAAATGTAAAAGTTTTTACATGTTTGTATGCAGATTCTCTTCCTAAACTCCATCTTCTACACAGAACTGCCTTAGTAAAGTACAAACTTTTCTATAACAAGAAAAAGGCTTAAAATATTCAGTCATCATTTGTTGAATTTATTTTAGAAAATTCCACGTAGCACAAAATAAAAAAGAAACTGCTTGGAAGACTGAAGAGAACAATCCTTCCTACTTTATTTCCACTCAGTACCTTGATTGATAGATGAGTTGGGTTTCTGAGCTCCTCTTTATAATAAACATTTTTAAATGTTTATTTTATGTCCCAGGGTGAAAATATTTTGAACTGGAGCTTTCCATTTCCCTTTGCTCTGCCTTGGCAAGCTGTGTTTTATTTCTACATTAATAGTATTCAACTCTTTCTTGTAGCTTTTAAATTGTTGTTATACAAGTACTGAAGAAAGTATTTATGTTATGGAGCTAACAGATATGTACAGTTAAACACATCGTTCTGGAGAAGCCAGAGAAAAATTCACACATAACTAAAAAAATATTCAGAAAGATTTCTTTAGGGGCCTTTTGATTGTAAAAGGGAAAATTACTTTTCAGGATCTCTGCTTTCATTTTTATTAAGTCATGAGTTAATTTTTTTTTCTTTCTAATTTATGTGAGTAATTTGTGCCACAGTGTAAAAACTCTAAATGAATCAACACTATAAACCTAATTAGCAATAAGAAAACCTCATAAAGATCACATTTTAAATGGCACTTTGTTGTTAGCAGAACAAATGTGAAAGTTCCCAGTTACCTTCTAGATCTCTCTTCAGTTTCCTTAAGTCTTTTATTAGGTCTTCAAATTTAACTTGGGAGGCCTGGAAAAAATCCTGTGGTTCTGGTAAAGGAAAAATACTCTTGTCTGTTCCTGCTTCCTAAACAAACAAACAAACAAACAGGCCACTATGAAAATTGAATGCATTTCCAGTGAAATAAATCGGTTTTATTTAAAATTCTCATCTATGAAACAGTGTTACAAAATTACAAAAATAACATCTTTTAAATCATTCTTGCTAAAACAACATCTCATTCAAGATTAAATATGGATCATTCTAAGTATTGAAACTTCCTTTCAGATGTTGTAAAGCAAACTGTGCTCAATTTAAACTTTGAAACAACATTAAACGCACAGCATTTCAGTTAATTTTATGTCAATAAAGGTTTAGATAAGGGATTAGAAGTTTCTTAAAAAAAGATAACAGGAATGCTCATTTTAATGCAAGAAGGGATCTTGTGCCAAAAGTTTGTGGTTTCACTCTCTCACAATTCATTAAAAACACACACACTTTATAAGCATAAATTGAAAACCCTATTCATATATTTCCTGAAGCAGTTTACACAGATAAAAACACGCAGTTGAATGCTTATGTGGCTAAATAAATAGCAGGGGTTAAAGTCCGTATGGAATCCCTAAGTATATACCTTATATTTAGCACAATAAGAAAAAAAAGAATTAGAAGTAAAACAAATAAATGAACAAAATCAATACAAATCACCCCAAAGAAAACAAAACAAAACAAAACAAAACAAACCCGGCCACCAACCAACAAAAAACTCTTATAAGGTTCAAAGCAGTATCTCCAGTGGAATTTTAACAAGTATGTATAAATGGTATTAATATGACATTGCTGTGTATAAGCATATACTACTGAGTTTAAAATATGCATATACCTGCATGGATTTCAGCCTGTAATAAAGGAAAACTCATAGGTTGGAGAACTAATTGTTTTGTGAATGGGGAAAAAATAATTTTACTATTATAAAGATATGAACACTTTGGTGGAGAAAGTGCAATGGATGATAATTACACTGAGTTTATTTCCTCCCAAGGAAGATATACTGTTTTGTTTTACAAAATTCCCTGAAGTAAAATTACAGTACAGTAGAAAGTTTGCAGAAATATTTAAATAAATTAAATATTTTAATAAATTAATTCAAAAGCATAAAAACCCCAATCCCCCAAAAAACTCCAAACCAAGAAAACCAACAACAGAAAACACAAGAAAAAAGAAAGAGAAACAAACAAACCCAAAAACCCTAAAAAAAAAATACCAATACAGATCTACATATGTCAGGACTACTAACTCATCAATTCAACAACCTTATGTAAGAATTTAAAAAAAAAAGAAAAAATTAAGAAAACACATTCTCAAAATCAATTAATAGCAACATTTTCATTTAAAATACAATAGTTCAAATTTCCACTCAATAAGTTTGGCTATTGCCAATACCAAAAATATATATATTTAATATATAAATGTATATAATATATATAAATGCATATACAGAGGAGTATCATATACAATAGAGTGTAACTCACTCACAGCAGCAGCCACACTTCTTCCTACATTTCAACCCCTAACTTCACCCCCATCTTGACCCACCTATCTACCAACCTGTCCTTGCATTTTGTCCTAAGCGAGAAATCATGCTTCTGCCTTCCAATATCATGACATCAGAAAAAATTTTACAATGTTACAGCCACACACAGGTAATAAGGCAGGGGTGGAATGAGCACCTGTCCAGTCTGCAACAGTCCCAGCTAATTACCTGCAGTGCTTCTCTCAACAACCAATGTAAAATTTTCCAAAGTCTTATCTTAAAACTTACAGCGAATTTCATGCCTATTGAGGTACACAACTATTACAAGAAGGCAAAAGAAATGGATTTTATTTTCCCATCAGAGGTACTATGCTCAGATTTCTATAAAGCTATTACAAACCCTTTTACCATCTCTTAAAGAAACCCACTTTTGGAGAGGCTGATAGAGCAAATCTTTTACCTTATCGCAGTGGCGTAAGTAATATATGACGACATAATCCACAAGATTAATACCATTATCCTAGGAAAAATAAAAATGTGTGATTAATGCTGATTCAAGCGAGCGAAAATGTACTCTATTTCAAATTAGATGAATTAAATTTCATATTGCTTTGAGAAATAGGATTCACGGTATTTTTTAGCCTTAGCATTACTGACCAAAAAAAAAGATCTTTTACAACCCTGACTTCATCTACCACTACTAGATCTAGAGTTTCCTTAGGTTTTAAATACCAGGCAAAAATACATGCAGAGAAGAATACATGGGAGAAGTTGTCCCCATATTTTATTTAATAATAGAAGGCATTACTGAATAATAATATTAACTCAAAAACCAATATTATTCAATAATATTACTCTTAAACATAATATCAACTAAATGTTACAGTCACCTCAGATACGTTAAGGTGAACAGAACTTCTTGATTTCTGCAGTCTCAATCATCTCTAAGGAAGATCCAAAAAAGGTATAGATACTTCACATATTTTATTCTAAAGATGAAATCAGCATGCAACTAAGAAGTATATTTCATGCCCTGTTACCATATAAATATGAATTTTAATTCTCATTTTATGGAATCACCATTTCCATGTTCCTGCACACAACTGTACACAGTATTATATTTTTTTACATGTCACTGGGTCAACAAGGGCCAGATGAACTAAGGAAAAGTTCTACATTACATTTAGCAATATAAAAGAACCATGATATAGGGAATTATATCTGGAATGCCTTTGAAGTTTTTTGGATGTGTTTTCATATTTTATATTGACAGGTATCAGAACAAACATTTGTATGTGAACAATGTCTAACTTCCTGTACAGAGCTGCCTTGTCTATATGAGAGTCTGCAGTACATTATATTTTATTAGTATCATACACCAGCAAAATTCTTAACTAAGTAAGTCACTGCTGTCATGCAGAAAAAGCCACCCTGCATGTTTAAGACTTTTAGAAGCCATTACTGGCAGGTCAAAAAATCTCTATAAAAACTAACTTTCTAAGTTCATGTGACAGTAAATTACTTTTATGCGAAATAAGAGGTATTTAGCATTATCTCTTTACCTTAGCTCACGGAATTCAGCTCACTTAAGACGTACTTGCTGGCAATTCACAAGAAGGGAGTAATGGGACACAGGACAAATACCTTAATGTTCAAATGTACAAGACCCTGCATTCTTCTCCTTTGCAAATACAGTCTATCAATTATCTCCAGGGTTTCACGTCTGCCTGTAGCAACTGGACCCTTTGAGTTTTTATGCATTTTGGAGACTAATCTAAACTAATAACACATTTATTCTGGCTACCAGGAAACTGTAAACAATGTAATTTTTAGCTTGTTTTGCTAAGGAACAAGTCTTACACAGTTATACTTTATATCAGTTACTCCTTTTTCATAATGCATAAATTTGGAACATGCTTGCTAAATTCAGCCACATTGGAAAGTCCCAGAGATTATTAAATCCTATGAAGTTTACAGGTAGATTAAAGAGTGAGACTAAACCTAGTAGTTCTACAGAGAAAAGTCAGGCAAAGCTAAATTTTACATTTTTCTTCAAGGTGGCTAGCCAGCCAAGAAATGCTTGAGTAATGGGAAACTTGGCCTGGCTCTAGTTAAGCTGCTGTTTGTACTGTGTCTTGTTCGTGCAGTAGGACTGGGAAAAAAGTGGTCATATGGAACAGCTGAACCATCACAGTGAAGATGAAAGTAAGAATTAGAATCACAGAATCATTTAGCTTGGAAAATGCTTTTAAGATCATTGAGTCCAACTGAAAATCCAGCACTGCCAAGTCCATCACTAAACTACATTCCTAAGTGCCACCTCCAAGGTCACTGATTCCACCACCTCTCTGGGCAGCCTGTTCCAATGCCTCATAACCCTTTCAGTGAAGGAATTTGTCCTAATATCCAAGCTAAATTTCCCTTGAAACAACTTGAGGCGGCATCCTCTCATCCTATTGTTTGCTACTTGGGAGGAGACACCAACCCCCACCTGGTCACAGCCTCCTTTCAGGGAGTTGTAGAGAGTGACAAGGTTTCACCTGAGCCTCCCTTCCTCCACGCTCAAATACCCCAGCTCCCTCAGCTGCTCCTTGTAAGACTTGTTCTCCAGACTCTTTACCACTTTTGTTGATCTTTGGACATGCTCCAGCACCTCAATGATTTCAGGAGACAAAGGACTCAAATCCTTTCAAAAAAGCTTTCATTAAGACAGTCACTCACTGAATAAGTCATTAAATGCGTTTCTACACTTTGTTAATGATGATATACACAAGTAAAACAAAACGCTCCATAGATATACTGTTTTTCTGACATTGCCTGTCTCACAAATGCATTCCTGTGTACATGAAGCATAATGGAGAACAAAAGCTTAAAATCTACATCTCTTGTAGTCAAGAAAGCACTTCACATAAGAAAAGTGGAAGAGCATGAAAGATTTTTTTCCTCATGCTCCAGGTGTATACCAACTCTGGAGAAACTTATCTCCTGTTCTTTGCTGCTTCCTATATCCATGTGGTATCTAAGTATGTTTTTGCAAAGAATGACTTTGAGCAGTGTTTCCATTGCCTGCATTACCTAACACCTCCTCCTCTGCCTTACTGAAATAAGAAACAAAGTAATCTCATCTCAGAAGGTGTCTAGCCTTTGAGCCTTTGATCCTAGCATGACTAATCAAAAACCAGCTAGTGCTTCTCCATTTTTGACAAAATAATTTACTGCCCTCTATGAGCATTTTCTCGTGCATGCCACTCAAAATTCATGTCTTACATCCATTTAACTGACAATTTAAAAAAAGGACTGAAAGTATCTTGTTTGGTGTGACATCTCTTTGATCCATTGTACATAATTGGTAAGTGTATATGCTACAATGAACAATTACTGATATTTTGTTTTTAAACCTGATTTTTGAAGCGTTTTTATTCACACAGAGAGACCTTCATTTAAGAGCATGAAAAAAGAATGTGGACATTTACTGAAGAAGACTTGAGCAGTCTGTGCTCTTTCCCTTCTCTCTACCCTACTAAGTCCCTGCTAATAAAAGAGACACACAGAAGTTCTCACATAAGGTAATTATCCTAGTAGTACTGAACGGGAGAAATTGGATATTACAGAAACATACACATGTACAGGAGAAAGAGGTGAAAAGCTAGGAGAAAAAAGAATGAAAACTGTACAAAACACCTTGCTTTTTCAAGCAACAGTAGTAAGAAATAAAAGGTTAACTTCTGACAAATGAAGGAACAATCAAAAAATCACTTCAGAAAAATTATCTTTAACGAAACATTAGTACTTACTCTGCTTTTGACATCCTTTAGTTTGGGGAGTATTTCCAAACCAAACCCATCAGCTTGACCTCGGGTCCTATTTCCTCCATTCATATAATTTCCAAAAGCCAGAATCAAACCCAGAATTTCCTTTACACTTTTCATGCTCAGCAAAGCCTGGAAAATGGATATTGGCCTGTAAATTCTGTTGGCACAAAATTTCTAATTGCTAATATAAAATAACTTTTTTTTTCCATTTTATTTTTTGTTAAGTTTTTTTCTTGTCTGTTTTTACCTTGGTAGGTAAGGGAAGCTGAAGTTGGTGCAATAATTGAAACTTTAAGAGAAACATTTTTTAGACTGTATCGCCCTAAGATAGTATGTTTAATGTAATCCATATGAAGCAAATTATATGGCATCAAATACTATGTCAATGACAAAAAGATTAATGGAAGATTTCTAAACATTCTTTGAAGACTTCAAAAATCTTATAGACAAGGAGGTGGTTTATCATGAGTTTGCATAATGCGCAGTCAAACGGAGATGTGCTATTTTTGCTGCCACCAGGTTAGACTCAGACTGTCATTCAGTCTGCTTCTCACGGGTCTGAAAATTCACATTCCTGGATCCATACTTAATCCAGATATAAGAGGGCTAAGGACTAATTACATGCCTCAGAACAGAAAACAGTTCTAGAAACACAGTGTAGAACTAGTAAATTATTTTCAGTTACATATAAAGATATCTGTCAGTTGAGAACATGAGGTCACAGGCATAATTCTTAACTATGTAGCCTTATACACTGGATAAATCAGTTTCAGTGTGAACTCCTCATAAGTGAACTGAAGGCAATATGACTTTCCCTATCTCATACAACGCTGATTCCTTATTTACGCCTCCTTTGGAAAGGAAAAACAAGTAACTATTTCTATTGCAAAGAAAGCCAAAGGAGTAGAGCATGGGTACTTTGTGAAAGCAAAGCCAAACTTCAAATTAGAAAACCAATAAAATTAACTACTTTTCTGGTTAGGATGTTAGACCTTTAGGCCACTATTTAATTTCTCTCCTAATTTTTACCTCGTTCTACTTTTCATAATTTATTTGTTATAATTTAAAAATCTTGTCCTTAGTCTTTCATAATACGGAAAAATTAGGTAGAGCTTTGTCCCATACTAAAAATTCTGCTGTATCAGGTTTACCAGAAATTAATAGATGCCAAGGGAATGTAATAAGCTAATGAACATCACAAGTATCTATTGGCATCAACAGCGGTATGCAAAAAAAGGCAGTTTGCAAGGCCCTGTACTAAACTTGTCTTATATTTAATTTCTAGTTTATGGAGATTATCTATTACACTACTTAATATGCAAAGTAATAAAAACCTACCATTTAAATACAAACAAATTTCTATGTATTCCATGGGGCATCACACGCAATTCACTTTCCTGCTTCCCTCTTCCTTTTGTTCTTCTAAGAAGCTAAAAATTTACTATGGTTTTATTTTCCTAAAAAGCCAGTAAGCAGGATTAAGGTTCCTCACTTATAAATACTCTAAAACATATTTGAGTTTTAACTTAGCTTTCATTAGGACTTACCTTGGAAACACGAGTTACGATATCTACTTTCCGGTGCACTGATGTTATCCCTTCAGAGAAAACCGACTGGAAGATAATACACTGAGCTCGTTCTGCAAAGTTGGGGATTTGAGATAACTCATATAGAAATCTGTGGGGGGAAAAGGACTATTAATGAATCTTTATAATTCTCCTCTGTGGGGTACATAATGGATCAAAGCCTGCAGTATCATGAAATATACATGCACTCTTTCCTATTTGAATCAAATCTGACAGAATTTATAATTGTTATATTCTTTATGCTACGAATGCATTAAAAATCCTATCAATGTCAAGAAAAAGGCATGACATTAATCGTTATTATATCAGTCCATTAACTATCATAGCTGCACAGTAATAAACAGAGGAATCTCAAACCTAAATCATTCATTGAAAAAAAAAAGGAAAATCTAGATAGCACTACCTACATACTAACTTAAGCAGTTTTGTTTCCCTTAAAAATGTGCTCAGAGATACAGAACTTGGTATAAGCCCACAAATTTATTTCATAATACAAAATGTCTGCCAACAGCTTTCTTCTGATTCCCAGCATCAATTTTTTTTTTCTAAATTGCACCACACTTTCAATCATATAGCAGCATGTTTTATGGGAATACACCTAGCTGTGTGTTTAGCTCTAAAATATTTGCAGTGTATCTGCCTTCAGGCATCGCTCAGCAAAGTTACTAAGTCTTCATCTGCTCTGTATCTGTCCTCATAGGTACATATTCTTCATGACTCTATTGTAGCTTTTCATCTTTTCACTTTGGTAAATAAAAATCAATAGAAGCATAATCAACAACTGCAGTTCAGACCTCAAAAAATGAAAGCATCCCAAAGGCATGAGTAATTCCTCCCTTTTCATCAATTTAAAATATAAGAGCTTGGCTAATAATACAAGAAGCTTTAGCATTTCTTATAATAACGGTATGTAATAACAATAATTTGCTCTTGGGTTTTGAGTTTAAGATTTCAGAGATACACAAACTTTCTTGAAATCTAGAAGCAAGCTTGTCTTTTGCTCCAATATCACTTTAGCATCATTATTCTAATCTCCTGTCTACAGATATCCTTAGATTCCTTTAATGCAATGCCACAAAGATTTTTTCTACATCACTAAATTATGGGAAATTCAGTATTCAATTTATTAGCTTGAATTCTTCTTAACTTTATTTTCATTATTTAAGCCAATACACCTGATTTTTCCAAATTATTTCTTTTTCATAATAAATAATATCAGTGTGTTTAAATCTGCTTTATACATTTCTCATGCATGCTAGGCTTTGCTGAGTACATAGTGACTGTTTATAAAATCAGCAGAATTCACCTGTGGCTGGTGTGAAATACTATGTTTTAATTGCAATACCATTTTTTGTTTCTTTTACTTTCTTTTTCTTTCTTGCCTGATGAAAAACCTATTGTGAGAAAAGGATCAGGGAGGCCCAGCTTGGCTCTTAGACTTAAGAAGTGGGAAAAAAGAAATGCCAAGCTGGTATTAATAAAAATGCTTCCTATTGGGAATGAATGGCATTGCCAGGAAAAAAAAAGAGGGTATTTTGCACTTTGTGTGAGAGAAACAAAGGAAAGAAAAACCAAACAGCTTCATTAAAGTTCTAACATACATACAATTACAAAGTTTAAATCTAAAAAGTCAAATGACACATATTCTTGCATTCCTGTGAAAAGAGAACTATTTCCCAGCTGGCTGATTATCAGAATACAATGTCATTGTGCTGAGAGTTAAAAGAGCATCAGCGTAAAAAGATGTCTCCAGATTTTGGAATTCAGAGTATCCAAAGTAAATATCCAGACAGAACACTTATAACTGAAATCCGTCACAAAAAGGAATTGTAGTGACTATAAATGTAGCTACTAAACAAAAAGTCATAGCATGAAACTATGGTTGTCACAGATAAACCATCAATTCAGAAGGACAAAACTTTAGAAGATAAAGAAATATTCTTATTTCAATTTTAGTCTGAGAAAAGTATGATTTCGACTTAATGGTGACATGGCTGTGACATAGCTTTTGGATGGGTTTATCATTAGTACAATTCTGATGGCCTAAAATAAACATAGAAAATATGCTGTTCATCTCTGTGAGGTATGTCGTACTCCTCTCTTTCAGAAACCATAAATAAAAAATACATTTACTTGAAAACTCCTTTAGTCTACCAGAATCTTGTAGTTAAGGACTTGAGAGAACTTTCAAGCCAGGCATATTGTTATGGTATTAGCGTAAGAGAACATTCTTGCAGAAGATGGACAAGGAAGGCTGATTCTAAGGATGTAAACTAATTTTCACATCACATTTATCCACATTTGAAGAATGTAAAATTTAGAAACAATTTTTTGGGAAAAAGGTGTATATAATCCTGCAAGCTTCTAAGTACGACAGCAGGATATAAACTGAAGTCCAAGCAGAGCTGTCTTCAAAGAGAAGCAAGTGGAATTACTGGGACAGTGATTATAAATCGCTCCCTACTTCCTGAATCAAACTACATTCAAACCAGTACCATATTTTGTTACTATTTCCTTTATTAGTACTTATTTCACAGTGGATAGGACTACACAGATAATACACTACTACAACTAAAAGGGTCTCTTGGAAACCAGCTGTAGCACCTGTATCCTGCTAGCAAAGCCCCAAACTGTGGCTGATTTTGCATATAACTCTTTATCATGTAATTAATATTAGCATTTTAACAACTATTATCATGAAGCATAATTTAGGGGGTTATTGTTATGCTGCTGTCATACTTACAGTTTGTGCCAAATTTAACATACAAGCAAGACAAACAAAAATCACGTTTGCAGAAGAACATCAGTGATACCACTAAAGCTTTTTATTTGTCTGCACGTAATCCAAGCACGTAAGGGTTTCCTTTAGACTTCAGTGAACTCTAATCAAAGGTTTCACTATATGAATGACTACTGTTAGTACGTGCAACCATCTGACAAATGATTTCATTTACACTTTTGTTCTGATCCTCATTAAAGACAATACATGAGGCTTATGCCCCACAGCAAATATTTTTAATCACACACACAAATTTAGCACTTTTCTATCTTTAACCTTTTATGGAGCTAATAAGTAAAGCACAGTTCCAACAAATCTCCAGTTCTGCAGTCAGATTGACTTAGAGGCTGACTTAGACAACAAAGCCAAGGGCACATGATCTACAGAGTTTTCAGAAAGCACATTATTTTGAAGGTCCAACAAAATTTACAGAAGTGCATAAAGCAAATTGTTTTCCCCTTAAGCTACCTTTAAAAAAGCTAGTTTTCTTAACCCATGTAGTTTAATTATAGGGTAAAAATGGGATATTTAAGACTTGCAGAGAGAACACAGAGTAATAATTGATAGAAAAATAGTTTTTGTCTTTGATACTACTACTTCACTCTGAACCACCAGGCATAACTGCTTTATTTACAGTTCTTAATTATGGACCAATGATAGTATAAATCCAACTTTGTATTTAATTAAGATTAACCTCTCTCCTCTATAAGGTACAAAAAAGACAACCTCTTATAACCCTAGAGCTCTACAAGATTCGTATTCTCCAGAAGACAAAATGCATTCATATTTATTTAACTTGG
This sequence comes from Callaeas wilsoni, assembly GCA_013398955.1. NCBI lineage: Eukaryota > Metazoa > Chordata > Aves > Passeriformes > Callaeidae > Callaeas > Callaeas wilsoni. The sequence goes on along the minus strand of VWPU01018811.1, from coordinate 68,317 downwards.
ACATACAGAAACAGACTGCCAAAGATTCAAGCTCTGGAAAACATCAACTAGTCACACAATGTATCCTTATGCCCCCAGCCAAGGCAATGAAAGCCATGGACATGGGATGCAAAAGTAAGCTAGTATACACACTTTAAAGATATTTGTCTTCTTAAGACTTACTAAAGAACAATAGCCTATCTTAATCAAGAGTAAGATAATAGCCTTATCTCCTAACACTAGCCTATTCCTTGGTGTGCAGTCACAAATGAGTATTTAGCAGCCTCATGTACCTAGAAAAAGAAAAAAAATAATCTGTTCTTCAGCACTAACATTTTAATGGAAAAAAAAGGTATGAAAATACAGTAATTCTGACATTAACCAATCATATACTATCTCTATTGCAGTTCTTCCTCTCTCTACCCTTTCATACACCAGAAACAGCAGAAAAGACAAAAACAGACAAGATGAAAAAGGAAACAAGATGACAGAGAGGCCTCAGGGAAGGAAGATTTGAAGAGGATAAGAGTACAAAAGGAAAAAGCCATGAAGTCGCAGAAGACAAAAAACACTGGTATGCCAAAATCTGAAATCAAATGTATATACTAAAATAAAATTCAGGATTACCATTCTCTTCATGAGGGGATTCTTTCACATCAGTGTAAGGTGTATTAAAACAGAAGGAGCAACACTTGAGTTTTTCATCCTAACAGTTGTCATTGGCCACAACATTTGCAGGAGGGGAACTGTGGTATCAGTCTTGCAGGTCTTCAGTCAACTTGACTAGAATGTACAAGGTGTCTCAACCACAAGACCAACCCAAACCCTCTGTTCATGCAGCTCTTTCAAATAATTAACAACCAAAATCAGTCTGGCCCTGCTTTATTTAATGTTAATTTAGCCATAAATGCTCTAAGGGAAGGATAAGCCTTTTACAAATGTGAGAACGGGAACAAAAATTCTTATTGATTCAAGGCTACATATTTTATCAGTTCTAGTGGTCAAAGTTGATGTAGTAAAATCTGTCATGTCTGAAAAAAGTCTAGTATAAAGGGCAAATTTTTTAATCATGCCTTGAAATACACCAAAAAAGTTTATAATTTTAAAAAAGCTTATAATTACTTACTAAGAATTATGTATCAAAATTTCTTTCAACATATCAAAGGACTACATTATATAATGACAAAATATTTAAAAAAAAAAAAATCTTACTGTTCTGGTTTATCCAGAAGCTTCAGTTCCTCCTCTTTCGAAGTCTGATAATATTGCTTGATTTTCTCCAGTTCATCCTTTTGTGCTCTCTGAGTGAATGAATATAAACTAATTAGTTACTAATTAATAAGAAATCAATAAATTACTACTTGACCTGTTTGCCTGCAAGTAGCAATTTTTTTTTTTTTTACTGAGAAACACTTAGACTATGCAGAACAGTGACGCTTAAAGATCCATGACAAATTCCTTCTGTGCCTTATATGCCCCTTAGCACACAGGACCATCCCCAAGAGTCACACCATGTGCTGAAGAATATTGTCCAAACACTTCTTGAACTCTGTCAGGCCAGTGCTGTGACCACTTCTCTGGGGTGCCTGTTCCAATGCTCAACCACCCTCTGGGTGAAGAACCTTTTTCTAATATCTAACCTAAATGTCCCGACACAACCTCAGGCCATTCCCTCAGGTCCTGTCACTGGTCACCACGAAGAGAAGATCAGTGCTTGCCCCTCCTCCTCCCCTCGTGAGGAAGCTGCAGACAGCTATGAGGTCTTCCATCAGTGTTCTCCAGGTTGACAGGCCAAGTGACCTTAGCTGCTCCTTGTATGTCTTCCCATCAAGGTCCTTCACCATCTTCGTGGCCCTCCTTTGGATGCTCTCTAACACTTTATATCTTTGTTATACTGTGGCTCTCAGAACTGCCCCCAGCACCGAAGGTGAAGCTGCCCCAGTGCAGAGCAGAGCGGGACAATCCCCTTCCTTGCCCGGCTGTGCCTGATGCCCCCCAGGACAAGGTTGGCCCTCCTGGCTGCCAGGGCACTGCTGACTCATGTTCAACTTGCCACAGACCAGGACCCCCAGGTCCTTTTCCACAGAGCTTCTATTCAGTGTTTCATTCCCCAGAGTTGCCCCATCCCAGGTGCAGAATCTGTCACTTGTCTTTTTTAAACTTCATGTGGTTAGTGATTGCACAGCCCTGCCTTGTCAAGGCCTCTCTGCCTTCAAAGGAGTCAACGGCTCCTCCCAATTTAGGATCATTGTCAAACTCACCTAATACACATGCCAGTCCTGTGTCCAAGTTGTTAATAAAGATGTTGAAGAGCAAAGGGCTTAGGATAGAGCCCTGCAGAACCCCACTAGTGACAGGTCACCAGTCTGATGTCACCCCATTCATTAAAACCCTTTGTGACTGACCCATGAACCAGTTGCTCACCCATCCCATGACATGTTTATCCAGCTGTGTGCTGGACAGTTTCTCCAAAAGGATACTGTGAAAGACAGCATCAACATCTTTACTGAAATCCAAAAAGATTACATCAGCTGGCTTCCTTTGGTCATAGGATCACCAAACATGCTGAGTTGAAAGGGACTCATCAGGATCGTTGAGTCCAACGCCTGGCCCTGCACAGGATACCGCAAGAATCACACCATATGCCTGAGAGCATTGTCCAAACACTTCCAGTTGACTGGGACCTCTCCAGATTCCCAAGAGTATTCAAAAATCACCAAGAAAAGCCTCATAATGACATCACCTAGCTCTTTGAATATTCTTGGATGAATTCCATCAGGCCCCATAGACAAATAGGGATCCAGCTGGAGCAGCAGATCCCATGCAAGTTCAGAGTTGATTGGGAGCTGATCAATCTCACAGTCATGGTCATCCAGCTCAGGGCACTGGGAGCCCTTCAGCCCATCATCGGTGTTGAAGACAGGCAAAGAAAGCATTAAACATCTCTTCCTTGTCCATGTCCCTATTTGTGAAGTGGCCATCCTCATCCTGTAACAGGCTGATGTTATCTTTACACTGCCTTTTGCCATTAACATATTTAAAAAACCTCCTTTAATTGTCCCCCACAGTTTTGTCCAGCTTCAACTCCAACTGAGCTTTGGCTGTACAAATTTTTTCCCTACAGTGCCAAGCAGCATCTCAGTATTCCTCCCACATCAGCTGACCTTGCTTGCACTAGGCACGCACCTTTTTTTGCCTTAGCTCCAGAAGAAGATCCCAGCTCAGCCAAGCCAACCTTTCTGCTTTATCTGCTTGAATTCTTTCATTAAGGAATTGCCTGCTCCTGTGCCCTTCATGATAATCAGCACTGATGGACTCCAGAACCTTCATAAACATTTTCTCAGAGGACCTTACTCACTAGTTCCCTGAGCAGCCTAAAGTCTGTGTCCAAAATACTTTGGTGATTAACCACATTTTTACCCCACTTTTACACTTACATTTTCATATAGGGCTTCCAGTGTTTCCAGATCTACTACGGAGTCATCAACACACAAGATAGCTGGATAGAATACAAACACAAATTAGACACTGGAAAACATAATTAAGACTTAAATACTTTTTCCTGAGAAATGTACCAAAGGGTTCTAGCCTAGATACAGCACATATATGTATCCAGTCAATATATTTTTATTTTCAGTGTTTTATTTTTGTTCTGATGTCAAATCACAGCACTCCTGCAAGAATGTTGTATAAACTCTGTTTCAGGAGAACAGAGTTCTGCTATTTCTCTACAATATAATCAGCAGTCAAAGATGTGACCAGTCAAGTAGTCAGTTGATTGTGTGGCTGGCCAGGCAGGAGAACATGAGAACAACTGATACGAGACAACAAACAGCACAGACTTCATGTTATCTTAGAAGGCTGGATAGGAAGGAATTGAGAGTTAGGGTATTTAAGTCTCCCTGTGTGCATGGGAAATCAGGGAGATATGCTTGTCTAGGAGCTAGCAATCTTGGTAAGTGGACAAGTAGACAAACTTTCAATGTATGCAAGTTATAAATTTGCAAGCATAAAAGACTGTGCTACAGTTTTTAAGTTATCTTCAACAAGTTCACATTTAAGTTAGCTTTATCCAAAAGAAAACTACTCACATGACAATTTCCAGATAAATACCTTTCAATACCACACAGACACACATGAAGTATACTCTTAAGTGATCAGTTATGCCTCATTACTAAAAATGAGAAGTCTCAAAATGTTTCCTATCTTAGCTCCAAATATCACTATGTTCGGAATATATACATAGGTGCTCTCAACATTTGCAAATCCCATTACAATTTAGGCAATGTATTAGTATTCTTCTGAAAACTAAATGGGGCTGCTTCGTGGTGCATTCTAATACACTCTAATATTAAATTCCAGTAAGCTGAGAGATGCACAATGGAATGGAAGTAACTCTGGATGTTTAAATTTTCTGAAACCAGCGTTTCCTCAAGATGCAAAATGAGACTGGCACAATTTTTGAACTCATGACTTATATTTAAATATTACTGAGAATATTAATCCCAAAAGAATCAAGCACATAATCAGTGAGCTGTCACTAGCTACTATCTGATAACTTTAAATTCAACTGTATTATATTACCTCAAATGATCCTCAACTGCTTATGAATTTAGAGGATTTTAAAAGCTCTTGCCACATTTGCAATCCATGTTTGAAAGTGGCAAAGCACACATCTTTAAATAATTATTTAAAAGTAATAAGCTTTCGCCTGCTCTACCACCTACCCCATGATTTTACATTGTGAAATTAACCAGCAGGCTAGTAAATTTTCTCTGTGGCAGGCTAATTAATTTTATTAAAAGATCCAGTGACATTTAGAATGCTTTAAAATTCTGCCTGTCAATTATGATTCCATCTGTTGACATTACACCTTGGTTAGAAGTAACGAATTATACAGAGGACAGTATAAATGAAAACAGCAGTATTTCCAATCATTTTTGTCCTACTGGAAAGATTCAAAACCCCTCAAGACTGTAACCAAATCTAAAGCCTGAACAATTGAGATTGACAAAAATCTTTGTTTAAAGAAAAATCCTTAGGGTTTGAATTTATGAGATTATCTCTTATCTCCTGCAAGACCATTCCAAGAGTTGCACTATCTTCTGTATCATCCAATAAAATTTCAAAAGAACCTAAGAGATGGAAAATCTCTAGGAAAATTGGTTCACAGTCCAATATATTTAATTTTTAAGATTAACAATATGCATATTGAGTTCAGAAACTTCCCCTTGTGGTTTAACTTTTATCCTATTTTAGCATATTCTGAAAACTGCTTACAAGGAGAAATTTACTTGTCCAGAGTTATCGAGAAAAAGCAACTTACTGGAGGCAATTTAAACTTGTACTAGAAATGCAAAACATGTAATTGATAGTTCAATTTTTATGCACAGAACTATTATGATGACAGGAAGTAGTCCGATAAAAAAAATCAATTTAATAAGAATATCAAGAGTTACACACCTAGCTGAAATTTTCAGCCAGATATTTGTCACCAAAAATCCCCAGAAACACAAAGTGGTTTTTAATGCTCTATTATGTTATCCATGTTTCTGTACTCAACATCAGATCTAACAAATTAGCATTGTTTTGAAGTGACATGATAAAACAGAAAGTGTTTGTGATAAAACTAACGAAATACAATCTGCTAAACCAAATTTTTAACAGAATAATAATCAATTTTAAGAGATATTGATATGAGTTATTTTCTCTCTTGGAGAGAGCATGTGATTATATAAAAATACCTAGAAAATATTTTCTGATTTACTTGCTACGCAACCTGTACTGCTATTATTGGCAACGCATAGGCAGACAACTGCAGTTAAAAATCTAGCCATACAGCTGGACATCTTAGGATGTCAAGGTATGGAGAGACGCATTACCAGTAAGTCAGAAGTACTGCCAAAATCCACATAACCTCCTTTATTTCATCTTTATATATTTTAATATCCTAGCCCTTTTTTTTTTTCCATTCAAACTGATTGAACTGAACGCCATGCGCGTTTGGAGCACAAGACAAAAATGAAAACATGCAAATTTATGAAGATTGGCCCATTTTTTTGAAAAGAAGCATTAATTTTGAAAAGGTGTAAGAAATCCCAAAATTCACAGGTGTCTTAGTATTCTTATTCTTAAAATATGTCATGTGTATATACATTCACAGTATGTTGTATAAATTAGCTTGAATTGGGGCAGCTTAAAAAACCCATTGCACTAGTTCAAAGAAAGTAATTATCTTTGTTTTTACTTAAGGGAACAACAAAAGTTTTTAAATTTTTCTGTGAAAAACAAAACACACTTTTATTCATCTATATATTAACTTTATCAAAATTAATACAAACCTTGGTATGTTTTTCAAAATGCTCTTCCTAATACAGTGAATTTAACCATGATACTTTCCTGCATTAAATCTCATTATATCAAGGCTTATATAAGTGTAAGCAATATAACTGAAGTATCATAAATCTACAAAAGAGGCTCCAAAACAATTAATAGCTATTACAATATCAATCATCATCGGTGGTTTTTACTTTCATCTTGCTTTCTAGTTAGCTGTCTTCCTTACACTGTCAGTTCAGTTAGAATATTTCACCTACACCTCACAATATGTCAAAAGGAAGTCGACTCATGCTGTGAAAAGCTGGTAATTTTATTGGGTTCCTCTACCTTTAAAAAATCTGTTACTTGGCCAAGTCTGGTTTCTGAGATCCTTTTTTGCAGGGAAATTGAGGCAAACATTTTTATGTTGCCTATGGTGTCTGCTCACAAGCAGAAGAATTTATATACACAAGGATCATTAGTGCAGGGTTGCACCCATTAGGATATAATAACCGTCAGCTAGGACAAAAAACAGATCAGCATCATGCATTCAAACTAACAGGCACACATAAAAATACTTGCCAGCTACATTTCACATACTAAGAGCATTGCTTTGAATATAAACTTATACCAAAGGTTTTTAACATACTAACTTCTAAAAAACGAATCTAACAGATTCCCTGCTACACAGCTTTTTCACATACTCTGATCAATTAAAACATGTAAACCAAAGAAAAGATGAGAATTTAAAGCATACTGTGTACAGTCTACATACAATTTCAGAACTTGGAGCTTAAATACAAAAAATATACTTATCTCCTCTAAATCAGCTTAAATACCAACAGTCTTAAGGCTGAGTCTGACATACAGCCTCACTCCTACTAAACACATTTTGGTTAAATCAGGATTTAAGTCCTGCTGACAGAGCTTACATATACTCACCGGTATCAAACCATTTAATGTGACAATTAGACTATGAAATATGAAGAAATCACCTTAACTGCTCCCTAATGATAAAACAAGAGTACATTATTTAAATAAAAGGAGCTTGCCAAAGGTACATTTATTTAACCTGGAAGTACTTAGTTGTTTTATGTACTACATTCTGTTGAGTAAAGCTTGATTTCATGGGAACATGAAACTTGTCATTGGGAAATTTAAATAAAATTGTGACTGACCTAGTCAATTAGACAATGACTGTTAAATACTTGGCAAAACTGCCTGTAATATCCAATCACTCTGGTTTACTTCTGACAAATTGATATGTTATCAACTTTTTAAAATATTTTTTTCCAGTTTTAACTGCCATGCAACACAAAAAAAAAAAAATGTAATAAAGAAGAACCATGGGCACAATGGAGGTTTAGAAAACTAAGAAAGCTCGAACCCTGCAAGAAGTCATGAACAAACGACTCTGGCACTAATGTTAACCTGCCCACATGCAATGGATGGCCAAAACAGATTCATAAAAATGCATGTAGTGAATTTTTCCAAAAAAGAGAAAAACATTTAATTTTAAATAAAATCGTTTCCCAATTTCTGAGATATGCAGCTATCTTTATACTTCATGCATAGTATACAGAATACATAGAATACATACATATAATATTTTGGGTAGGTGGGAAAGTCACACAACTTTGGAACAACACTTTTTATGTCTTATAATCCATACTTCCATTCTGCAAAATATTTCAGTTGAAACCCCATAAAACTCTTTTCACATAGTGCAAGTAAGAAATATTCCAAAGCATTTCTCTTTACCCAGAAGTACTTCCGAAATATAATAGAAAGAGGAGCTGTGAAACTATTTGTGCTGCATGGCGTGGTTAAAACAGAAACTGGAATACAAATTCTGAGCACACTAAGGTCTGTAGATTAGAGTTGCTATGGAATAATTTGCCTTATGCATACAAAACACAGTCTTTAAAATGCAAAGAAAAATGCCTGGTTAACAGTGATAGTGGTCTCTAAAGTCTAGATGTGCCGTAAGACATAACTTGAACTAAGACAATGCAAACCTATTTATACACCTTCTATGGCTTCTTATTAGAGCAATCCCAGGATGATTAGAAATAAAATACTGAATCAGAAGGGTTATTAGACTGATCGTCAGTCTGAGTGGGTTCATCTACAGTTCACATTCTTCCAATTATTTATTCCTGTATGCTGACAATGATGGGGAAATCATGAAGTTGAAGAAAGCCAGTCAGACACTTCACTTATAGCATTAGAAATAATCTCTATGCTAAGGATAAATGTTAAGTTCTCCCCTTTGTCATACAGGCTGTATTCAGTCAGCATTGTAGTGCTACAGCACAGCTACTCTGGCTTTGGTAAGCGTAGCAGCAAAGTCTGCAGTTGTTCTGCATGGAGTAATACTGCACTTTACTACCACAAAGAGTACAATAAGCTATTAAGTGTGCATCTGATGTGATCTACCATATCTCTACCATATCTCAAAAATTTAGTACCATTTAGTACATACTAGCATGCATACCAGCAGATCATCTAGTTAACGTGCTCTGACAGCAATCAGGGATATTTGACAGTGAAACATTTCCCTCAATGTACAGAAGCAGAACTCCTGGTGCCCTACAATTTTAGTGGCAAAACGCAGGTGCTATGAAGGTAGGGAGGGATTTGGGAGAATCACTCTTTTGAGCATAGACATCAACATTTTATCTACACTCCATTTTCTGTAACTAAAAGTTTTTTCATCTGGGCTGTCCCACAATTTTGCCAGTAAACTCTTGAACGAGGACCTCAGTAGCTCATGGAAAGCCAGCACAGATGACATACACGGCAGAAAACAGTATTATTACATAGTATTATTATATTTCCAATGCACTGCTATTGCCAGCTACTATTTTGGAACTGTCTCAGTGAGTAGAATGTTGCCCTGTAAAAAGTTGGGACAAGGACCCACAACAGTGTTCTCACATACAGTTATAATCAGCATTTCCCATTACAAACAAAACTGAAACACCTCACTGTGGAGAGAGTTGTAGCATTTCAACAGCAAAGCCACACAACAGTGTTGAGCCACAAGTTTGTCTCTCAAGTTGTAGTATTTCAGCTGAACAACGATAGGAAAAGACAGAAATGGATTGATATGAAATGGAGGTTACTTCTGTAAGTGTGTACACTTAAAGCTTACCCAGCAAGTGATCTCTACTATTCCTCATCTCTTCTTTATAAAGGTTTTAAAAAAATGCAGAGAAGCAGCCTTAAAAATAATCTCAAACTTATGCACAATTTGGTTATTGCTATTTGTCTTTTCAATATACAGATCCTATATAGCATACTGAGTCAGACAGATTTTCTGCCTGCTTCTTCTGCTCAGAAAACGAGTAATATTAATAGTGGTCTAACAAAAAACTTTATTGCCCTCACCAGTAGCAGATTCACCAGTGTTCTCAGAACACTGAAGCACCTAGGATTCGTTCTCTCCCACCGAACAAAAATCTGAGGACAGGTGCAGCATGACAATGTCAACTTTCCCTGTGTATCATGTAACACCAACACTACCCAAAATAACTATTTAGTTTTACGTTGTCTTTTCCTTAGACTGTACTCAGAAGTAATATGAATATCTGCAAAGGATGAACTTCATTCTCTTAAACGAACATGTGTGGGAGATCCCTCTCCTGAAGTGTGGTGGCTGGCGCATTATCAAATGCAACCTCCAACATCTGGATGCCAGATATGGTCACTTGCTTGTTTTGCACTGCTGAGTTATCTACAGAATATGCTGTGAAGCTATGTACTTTGATTTGAGAGGATAATCCTATGAATGCAGAAATCTCACACTATTTTAAAGGAGGATGCAATTTTTCTTGGGATTACTATTGTTTTGTCTCCTCTACCATTTTGCATGCATCTGTATGCACAGGGCAGCTCATTTGAGAATTTCTCTACCTGTATTCTGTAACTGCTACCTAAGGTAGACTAACCAGCACACTATACATAGACAGTACTTTCATTTGTACATGACTTTACAACAAACATGGTCATAAAAGATGGAAACAAAAATTAGATTTTTCTTTTCACTTTGGACTTCCTTTTGCTTCAGGTTTCTACATTCTCTGTAGTAAGTGGTCAAAGGCCATTAACTTTTCCCTGTTTTTCACGTACTGAAATATGCCATGGAAATTGGCTTGAAACAAGAGATGAGTGCTTAATTTGTATGTTCTTAGAGGTAGCTCTTTGCAACTTCACTTTGTAAAAAAAAAAAAATTGACATTCACGACCCAGTGATTACGTGCTTTTTTTGGTTAGATGCTGTCATGTGCCATTTAGCCTATTATGAATTTTTTTTCATCCACTGCATTGATTACAGCAGTCTTCAAATAATCTGTCTGCTGACAGGCAGGACTGCCCACAGATTTAAATTACACAAAATACCATGGAATAAACAGGCATTAAAAGAGAAACAAGCGCAATTCTACTGCTGTCTTCAGAGTAATACACGTTTCCAAAGGTCCCCTCTACAGAACAATGTTTTCCCTGAGTTTCGTGAACTGTTTTTTTCCCCCTAGCTAGTCTCTCAACACAGATTTTGATTAGAATCAGTCAGACTGCTTTGTTAGTATATTTTTTAAAAAGTTGCACTAATGGTATTCCCAAATCCTCATGGTAGCTCCTAGCTGTTTCCATAAGCAAGAGGCAGCATATCCTATTGCTGCCTTGAGCAACACATGTGGTGACAGGCCAGTCATTTGCTACCTCAGACAAGAAAGGGCGATGAGTTCTAAACTTTTCTTCAATGACAGCACTTGTTTTGGTGTCTTTCTTCTACCAACACTCTAATTATCATTAAACTTGCAGGAATACATTAGCTATGTCTACAACTGCAAGTAATGCAGTCCTTAGCAATGGATTTGTAGACAGCAACAGTTCACACTATAGATGTTTCAGGGAGTTTTAACTATCTCTGATCTGATCCTGGGGAATTTAGAGGCTTCTATACATGGACACTGATGGCATGCTCCTAAACCATATCTTCTCACTTAATTTGATTCTGAAGGACATTTGTGCACTCTGAGACTGCTCTGCAATGCAAACTCAGCAAGGGGGACAACTGGTACATGTGATTCAAAAGTGCACTGCTGACTCAAGCTAAAAATGCTATTGTATATATACCCAAATATTTGGGTCATTATCTTCTTTTAGATTTGGTATAAATTGGTCAGAAGATTTCAAAAGCTACACAAGTACAGGAAACAACTGAGACAGATAGAGGTGCTCTATTTTAGTAGAACATCATGGCATGGAAAATAAAAAGAAAACCCATCTCTGAAGATCCTTAAGAATATTACCCAGTTTTTATAATAAAGCTTCTATCCTATCCCTATGCTGCCGTAATTTCTGCCAGCAAATTATTCAGACCTTTAGTAATAGCCGTTCTTTTCCATCTCATTCTGATACCTTTCACACAATACTGGCAGGCACAAAGTTATTCCTTCTTTTCCTTATTCCTCTGCATCCCAAGAGACAACTGTAAGCCTTTGTGCTTTTAAAGTGCTAGATGCTCAAAGGCTCTTTTGAAATTAATAATAATCAATGCCAGCAGCATCTCAACACCCTACCCAGTATTTGCATGTGATGGAGGGAAAACAATAGCAAAAAAGGAGACATCGACTTGAGTTGTTCCAGCAGTTGTTTTAAATGGTGAATATTTTCCTTTTCTTAATGTGAAAAAGAAATAAACAATATCCTTAAACAATATCTTTTTAAATCCAGAACATAAGCAGACTCTCAATTACCCCAGTGTTCTGAAAAATCTGTATTTCTCTACAGTTGTATTGGCAAACTCAAATAATTTCTACCAGTAATGGAATTTACAACTGACTAGCCCTACGTTTTGAAAAATGCCATCCCGTAATTTTCTTTCTGATTGTTACGTGGTAACATCAGTCTGGGATGCACTTTTTATAATGTTAATGAAGCAAAATGTAAATATTAAAAAATACTGACTGCATGTTTGAAGCCCAAAAGATTTATGTGTCAGCCCTCCATTTAATTTCTGTTGGTGGACGACTTGATTTAGAAAAAGCAGAGAACTGCAGGGGAGGAATATGAAAACACTGTACTGAAAGTGTTATGCTAACTGTAATGGTACAGAAGGAGTTGTGACTAAATTCAATTCTAAATTTTAGGTGAAACTTTTACATATACTGGAACATATTGGAAGAATGATTCTTCTGGTAGTTTAGAAGACTATATTCAAAACACATTCTGCAATGTAAGAAATTCTCTGAGGGCTATGACAAAATATCCATGCAAATACAATACATTAAGTGTAAGAAACACTCACCTTGTTGAATATCCTTCATCTCCAAGTGCAAACTCGATATTAAAATTCCTACAGTTTGAGACCGTTTTCCATCCAGCAATTTGATAATCTAGAAAGATGATACAAAATGATCTGAGATCAAGGGAACACTCTACAAAGGATTCAGTCACTTTTATAACAGAATATAATTTGTGAATTGAATTCACTATTTCTCCAAACATCAAACCTTTTTATTAACTAAATGTGGTAGCAAGACCTTCATCTTATCTCTGTGGTCTGCACCTTACCAAATTACTTATAAGACTGAATTCTCACCAGGTCCACTAAAGAACATCACCTCTTATTTGCAGGATGCTATTAAGCAGGAAAAGAAAAAGGAAAATCGAATATTTTTTCTGGAATATGGTTTTCCCCCCTTTGTTCTTTAAATGATATTTAAGAACTATTTAAGACACTGAGTACACTTACTTTGTCTGGTAGTTTACATTTCAGTGTGAACGGGTTTACGTCTATTTTTTCAGCAAAGGATCAATTCCTGACCAAAGAGGAATCGAAGAATTGTCTTTTTATGCCCTCTCAACACTACTTCTGGAACACTGGGCAGTACCGAAACTATTTCTTTTGCTCATGTCTGAATGTGCTTATTCCACACTGTTGACACTCCACAGGGATTTTAGGATTTCTTTCACATTTGGGTACAGACATTTGATAGTATAATATACTGATATTCAGACTGTAATATTTTCTGATGTCAGTTTAGGGGGAGGAGAAGAAAGAGGAGGAAGGGAAACCTTAATGTTATTTTGGCTGGTTGAAACAAGTTATAAAGAAGGGGATCAGTGTAGTTCAGATGTTAGAAATGTAAAAAACAAATTTCCCAAAATGTCTGGGCTATTGGTATTTGTGATTTTGATTTATTTTATAAGGAAGATATGACAGGAGCACATCACAAAATGCAATACAAACACAAGTTCTTAAAAAATACAAAATGTTCAGATCCAAGCAGATGGTTTACTTCATAGTGCTGATGAACAAATACTATTAAATATACTAACTCCTACGCAAAATTAAAACTCTCCTATGCAAAATTGAAACTAACAGCTATGTTTTCCCTAAATTTATATTCTTAGTATTTGAGCAACACTTAATCAACATTTCACCAAATTTAATTTTAATGGTAAAATTAAAGGTGGCACTTATATTTGGATATTCAATAATATTAAAAACTTAAAGTAATTGTTATCCCTTATTCCTGGAATACTTTTATTGATGCTCACATTAGAAACAGTTAACCGACAAAATTTATACTAACTCATGAAAATGTTTCCTACCTGTGTTTTATGTTATTTATAAATATTTAACTATAAAAAAACTTGGTCACTCATCTATACAAAACTAGATTTTTTGACAAATACAGGAAAAAGAGAAATGATACTGACATTTTCACATAAATGCAAAGTTAGTTCTTATTTAGAGTATTGAAATTGGAAAATACATGCACAAGTTGAAACACAAGCTGCCTTCGAGAAAGATCTGACAGATATTTTAGGTGCCTCTTGTAGGTACTCAATAATAAACTTATGTTAAAGTAGATATTGCATATTTTCTGCCAAAATTTGAAAAAAATCTATCCTGAGAGCTTTTTCTGCCTATACGTACAGCACATATGATGGATATTAAGAAAGTAATACTATGAAAAGTGTTTTGTTCAAATGACAAAGGATTCAGGCTCTTTATCTCCTGAGTACACAAGCAGAAAAGATGCTTTTTCTCCAAGTTACCTTAAATGAATGCTGTGGAAGCATCACATCCTGTTGACTAATTTTTCTGAGCAAATGTAAGTAACTGCTCGGTTTATCATGGTCATTTCTGAAGCTTTACATGAATTTGCTGAACTCCGCAGCACATTAACTTCTTACAGGGATAATTACAGGTTTGAGCAGTACGCAATTTGTATAGCATTCACTGACCTCCAAGTTGACCTTGTTCAGGGCAAATTCATAGGTTGTCATAAACCCCATTAGACATGCCTAGTTTGAGGCAAAACCTTTCCAGACTATAGCTGTTGTAGACAATATGACATTTGAAATCATTCCACTGAGGTATTTGTAAGTGCTAATATATTCTCCAGATATGATCAAACTAGCTCACATTACTAAGCAAGACATCCCCCTTAAATGTGTTGTGAAAAAAAAACCTTAAAGACAGCCCTATATAATTTTAAAAGTTAAACCAGAGATTAATGATTTAAAACACCAACTGACTGTATGTTCACATGTATTTTAGACAAATGTACACATGGTCACAATTATCAGGCATCAAACTAGATGCAGACTACCTGAAATAGCTTCAACCAAGTAACTGAAGACTAATACTTTATTCATTAGGGAGCAAAAATGGAGGACCATGACTACAGACTAGCTTAAATTGGGCATAAAACTACTTCAAACCCATAGTTATAATGCTAAGTATTATACTGGACTTTTGTCATAGATTTTTAGAATCAATGTGGAACTTGAAAGATTTTGCAGTTAAAATATATAATCAGTAGTAATACAGAGAATTAATTTTCAAAGATACGAATTTTGTCCCAAATGATGGTTATTCTGGCAAAGTCACTAAGGGGGAATTACATATGTGCGTGAGTTCCAAATAGAAAGGAGACACAAAAAAAATAATCGCTTTTTCAGTTCAGTAAAAACATAAGGCAAGTAAAAGGAAAGTTTGTAAAGACTGCGTTGAACTATTTAGTCTACGCTTTTAAAAGACAAATCACTGATCACCTCTCAGCATATTGGGACTTGCTTGTAGCTGGCAGTGACAGGTAAGCAGCTAAAACCCAGCTGATGCCAGCTGATGCTGCTATGCCAGCTGGTGGGGTTTGCCAGACTATGAGTGTATTGTTGTAATGGATGCAGTATCTTCTGGCTTAGTGACAAAATCCTGACTGCTAGTGATAATTCATTTACTTCGCTGATCTACAGCATTATTTGCTTTTTGTGTTTTTTCCCCTGACTATTTTTTAATGTTATTAAGTTAGCTGATTTGCTGTACACAAGTGTCTCATCTACATCTCTCAAATCTTTATAATCTAATTTAAAAGTGAAGATATACCAAAGCATGAATAGACTAATAAATTATTCTGTCATTCCTATTAGAAGGTGTTTCTCTAATGTAGCCAGAAATGTATATCATTAAATACTACACAACAGACTTTACTGTTTTGTCTAACTGCAATGTCTACATTTTGTCCAGGACACTTACTGGTGCTGAAATCTGAAGAGATTCAGTTTACTTTAGTGATTAAAAGCTAAATCCCTCCTCCCGGTGGTGCATGGATTCCTTCCATAATATTTAAATTTATTGAGAAAAGCCATAAGCTAAAAAGCTGTCCTGCATATTACAGCACTTCCCTCTATTCCCACTCACCAACTTTTACAGCAAAGCAAGAGCCTGGGCCCATGAGCAGATTGCTGAAATCCTACTCAAACACTGGAAGAAAATCCTGCACAAGAAGCCAAAGTATGCCCCTCAAGCCATTCTGCATAAACACTCCAAGAGTTACCAATGAAATTTTAGAAGCTTAAGACTAGACATTATCTCTCATATTCCTCCTCAAGGGAGAGCCAAGTTTGACTACGTTTTCCTTAACATGGATGGACCACAGCTTTATATTTTTTAAAGTCTATTTACAATTTTATTAGCTTGAAAATCTCACTACTTTCAGCCTTTTTCTAAAGGACACACAAATGGCAACTTATCTTGTTCAAATAGGAGGTATGAAATGAGCTGGTAAGAAACTTATTTCAATATCTTTACTCTTATCAGAACCGCAAAAATAAGACAAACCACAAAATAGATAATCATCCTGTGGATAATTTCTATATTCTACATGACTTCGGGGCTTTGTGATAAACAAGGAATGCCAGTTATTTTTCTCAGCACAGCATAAAATATAAAAAGAAAGTGAGAGTGCCTCAGAAGAGCACGCACTAGCATTTTACTACTTCTGCTTAAGTTTGAACACTGTTTATTATCTTACACAGACAGCTGAAGACAGTCATTGTGTTTCAACCCTGCAAAGCTTCCAACATTTTCTGCAATTTTCTGCATTTTCCTTGCGGAAACACAAAATTTATTAATTGTAATTCCTCATTTAGTTAGATGGACAAAAAACTTGCTGACAGGCATATCCCTTTCAGTTAAAAAAATGCAATTCACTCAAAATATTGACACTCTTCGTAAATGAGAACACATGTTAATAATTATGTGAAGTCTGTTAGAGATAATAGACAACAGAAAAGCCATTATCTTTAATGTCCTCCTGCGTCTTTGAAATGATAATCATTGCACTAAAGGGCCAAAAATGATTGATGGACTTTCATTTGGAGCATACACCTGACACAAATTACTTGACATTTACTCTTTTTTTTTTGTAAGATGAAGACAGAGTGGCATCACAAATATCCAACTATCCTGTTTCTTGAAAAAGTATAGAAAATGCTTGAGTTTTTGAGGATAAATTACTAACAAGTGCTCAAATATATTGGAAAAACTAATACAACTTCAAAATATGTGTTAAATCTAGCAATGGAGCTACAAAATGCACATGGAAAAAATTGCAGCAAAGGAATTTTCTTTTCTAAATACCTCTTTTTCAAGATTACAGAGTATCATAGATTAATACATAACAAATAATGTCTTTTATTTTGTTCCAGTATATATGCCCTAATTCTGCCTTTCTCCTACTTGGTAATAAAATAAAGTTGGTTCTGCAAATTTAACAGGGAAAGGAGAAACTGTGGCTTGAAACAATTACATATGCCTATCAGCTAAAAAATCTGCATGGATATGTACAGACAAGAAATGTTAACACAGAATAATGATAGCAAAATTGTCTGCATGTAGCACTTCAGTCCTTCATCCGACATGAAAATATCTGTATATGACTTTCAGAGTGTGAGAAAGAGGTTAGACCCCTTAAATTATATTCAAATCTATAAAAGCTGAGTTTTTTCAAAAACAACGATCGGGTTTGGGGCTTTTGGTTGGTTTTATTTTCCAGAAAAATAGGTTATATTTTTAATGCTAATTGTTTTCGGTTTTCCTTGTTATCATAAGCAGCTACAGACCTTAATGGTACTGTACAGAATCTACTTATAGTTGAATATTTTTGGTACAACAAACTTCATAGTTGAAGCCCATTTACATTTTCATAAAAGTAACTTAAAATTTCTTTTCCTACATAGACCATACATTCCTAGACAAATATTTTAATGTTAGTGGCAAATAGAATAGGTGTAGAAATCATATGTCTAGAATGCTACATCTAAAATCTAAGCAAAACAAAGTACAGAAATAATGATTAACAAAGTCTAGATTAACAGTTGCGCTTCCAAAAGTATGTCACTGATGCTTTAAATAAAGGAGTTAAAAACAGGAGTTATATTCAAAAGGCATTTAAAGTCTCAGTGTCCAACAGAATCACGACCTAAACTTGTGAGCTAAAATAAACCGGTGGATCTAGCCCTTCTCCTTCTTGATTTCCAAGAAGCTGCAACTTCTATGTAATATTGAAAATGGGATGACCTACATGCATTTGAAAAAGCTTAACTAAAGACCTCAACACTTTACATGGCATAAATAGCTCTAGATTCAACTGATATCATCAAGCCACACCACACCAGTAACTTACATATTTAGATTAAGATAACTGAATTAGCCAAAACCAGAGAGAAATTTATTTGATTCATATTCAGGTGCTAAGGGACTTCTGTTTTTTTCCAGTAATTTGAACTTTTCCTGCTGCAGATTCAACCACTTCAGAACTATAAAATAACTATGAAATAAATCCCACTCCTTCTACATATTATTTATCCACCTAGAGTCTCTGGGAAAGTCAGCAATCATCTCTTTTCCATTTCATGGACTTCAACTCCAAACACTTACTGCATTACATTTCTTCATGTAAGATTATAATGCATCTAGTCTTAATTCAAAAACATTTTTATGAGAGAAGAATTGTACTTTTAATATTTAAATATATTGCATAGTATTTTGCTCTCATATTGGGACATAACTAATATATTCATCTAGCCACTAAATTCTCCCCACCAGAAAAAACAAATTCTATTCTGAAGACATAATATGAAAACCCCAGAACAACAATTTTTATCATTATCTACATAATACTGTAGAACATTAAATAAAAGATTGATACACACAGAGGATAAATGCACAACAACAAGAGTTTCCTGAATTATTTCAGAGGGTGCACAGTTGGAAAAAAACTTAAGAGTTCTTCCAAAAGTGGTATATTTTCCAAAGGGCTGCATGATCAAAGAAGCATCAGCAGCCACAGATTTGGAGAGCGGCTCAACCCAGATAAGCATTACCATAATGAACTCCGAGTCAAGTTTGGATGTGTACTAGAAAAGTACACCTGACCTTCACTTAACCTATATTAGTTTTATATTGTATCACTAGCATGTGAATGTACTGTATCTTTCCAAAATAAGTTATTATCTTTCTAAAAGTAAGTAAAATCACCTTCTATGCAGCTCGTTGTTTTACCATTGCTGCTTAGATTCCTAATTTCCCTTCCTTTCTTCCCCCACATACTTATCAGAAGCCTCTAGAAATCAGTGTAACCCAATACGCCACTTCTATCTGGCATGAATGCAACAAATTTGGGAATCATGAAAGTGCTTCCATTCTTGAAAAAAGTATAGCCAGCTGTTTCAATCCATATGACAATGGACAGAAAGTGGACTTTATGTCTTTTAATTGATTAACGGTGTCAAGATGTTGAAAAGGCACTCAAAATGTCAACCACAGCATTTCTGCACTTCAAGACAGTATCAATTGTATGTGTACCATTCTAAACAAACTTTCCTAAAGATCTCCAAATACAGAAACATGATTTTCCCAGCCAAAATTTTTCTGCATTCCTTTGGTATCCTTGCTCTTAGAAAGCTTTCCATAATTTTTCTTTACAGCAGCTGCATGCACTTGATTACACTTATACTGTGTGTCCCAATCAACCTTCTTCTTTCTAGACTAAACAATCACAGTAATTTGATTCTTTCCTTAGCGACTACTTCACTTTTCATCATTCTCCCTCTTCTTGACTCTTTACAGTTGGCAAATTTTTAATGAAGGGTCGTAGTGCCTAAATCTAGAAGCAGTTCTTAACTGAGACATGGCTGAGTAGTCTGTCTTCCAAGCAGTACTTCTTGATCTATCAAGAGTTCTGCTTTTCGTTTTTAGTAGTACCATGATTTGACAATTCATGTTCCTCTTGTGAGCCATTATAACGCCAAGACTCTTTCTGCTGAACCAGTCAGTTAGCCAGCTGTACCCCATCTTATTTTTTAGGTAGCTGAATATCCTTAATCATATTAACCTTGTGGTTAATTGCATTAGCTTTGTGCTTATCTTTGTCTCTCAGACCAGATCTCAGATACATGAAAGCCTTCTGAAGGATCTACTTCAGCACATTTGAAGCCTCCCACAGATAGGTGGTAGCTGCAGAGTTAGTATTCTGCTACCCAAGAAACAAGTGAAAAGACCAAGCTAACTACAAGCAGCAGAGAATTCCACGGAGTCCTCAGTGTATTCTCCTATTCTGACAGTGAGTATATAGATGCATTAATAGAAATATACTCCATATTATAAATATTCATTTTATAAATTATACATTACATTGTAATTATGTTATATATATGAGTATAAATATGTACATAATATGAATATATACTCAGAAGTTTCCTTTCTGAGCATAACTTGCCAAATGGTACTGGAAAATAGACCAGCCATTCTATTTATATAGAATCACAGAATCAATCAGGTTGAAAAAGATTTCTGACATAAGTCCAACCTATGACTGAACACCACCACATCAATCAGACCATGGCACTGTGTGCCACAGACAGTCTTTCCTTAAACACCTCCAGGGACGGTGACTCTGCCACCTCCCAGAAGAGTCCTTTCCAATGGCTAACCACCCTTTCTGTGAAGAAATTCTTCCTTATGTCCAACCCAAACCTTCCCTGGTGCAGCTTATGTAGGACAATGTTTAGACACTTCTGGCTGAAAATGACAGGTGTCTATCAGCTGTAAGTAAAAAAAAAGCACAGCACGTGATGAATTTTTTAATCTATGTTGCCATACAGTGTCTACTACCTGGAAAAATGGGTAAGAACAGAACAAAGTGAAATTTCTATAGAATTTCCACAGAAGCATTCATTTCACGGCCTAAGCATACAGATTATTCCAACTGGTTTCACAGAACTAATAATTCTGAGAATAAACTGAGTAGTATTGTTTTATCTGGAACTGCAAAAGAGCTAGATGAAAAAGAATCACCCTCTAATTCAAAAGACAAAATCTTACTTCCAATTGAAAAAGGAACTTGACTGTGAGGCACTGATGTCATTCTCATTGAAGAAGCAAAGTATTGAATAATCCAGTTTTAATAAGGAGTCCTGCACCATCTATTGGTCTGTTATTTCCATAAATACTAAAGAGGCTGAACTTAGTTTGTATAAGATGCTATGAAATAGGGTTTTAAGAGTTTCAGTTTGTTAAGAGGTTTAATGCAGTGAATGGGTCAGTCTTAACAGGTATCATTAAATAAAACAGCTTAACTATTTCAAACGCAAACTACAACTCAAGATTTTACTGCTATACCTATACCTTGCTCTGGAAGGTTCTTTTAGAGAACATGAAAAAGGAATTTACGAGTAAGTACATAATGACACAGCATCAGTTAAATGTGTAATATATGATGAGTCCCATAAGATTCCTAAGTGTTTCTTAATGTCTGTAGAAAGCATCCTTAACCAGACTATACAATCCCCTGTAATGTGACACTGGTACCATTTTTACGACCAGACAAGCAGAAATTTACATACTAAAGCAAAGAAAAATATTCTTGCTAAAACCCTAGTAGATATAATTGTTAGAAAAAGGCAAGAAACTTTGAAAGCCAAAAAAAGCATGAGAAACCAGAAATGAAACCAGCCAAACTGACAGCTTTATATTGATCTGTAGGAGCTCTCTGCTACTATCTACTAATAAACCCTCCTGTAAGCAAATAAAATGTCTCTCTATTACTGTATCATTTGCAGCCCACCAAGACTGATCCACTGGAGCCAGCTCGCAGATTTCTGGGCTTTCAGAGAGACAAAGAAAAACACAGGACCATCTAAGAGGGCCAACTGTCTGTAAAAACATTTAGCTGCTACGAGTCATTTAACTGAGCAAGGTGAAAAGACAGGATGTACTAAAAGAAAATGCTTCTGTACTCAATTAAAATTTTCTTTTAACTTAAAAGCAGATTTATTTTTAATTTTTAAATTGACCAAATAATGGAATGTTTCACACTACTGACCACGAGTTTTGTAAATTCTCACGGAAAACCCTACAGCTCCCATGGTTTCTAAAGCCATGATCACAATCCCATCAGTTTTCCAAACTAAAGACATGGCAATTCTGAATTTATTTCTCAGGGAATTTATTTTTGTATTTTCCCACAGTAAATTAAAGAAACCTTTCTCATTTCATTAATTTCGTTAAATATATCCATTGTCTTAAAACAGTAAGTTTACCTTTAATAACAAAGCAGAACAATTAAAACATTGATAGAAATAAAAAGATGTCTTTGTATGAAAATACATTGATTGTTCACAAGAAATAATGCTTAATATTATACCAATATGTTCTGTAAGTATTACCCAATTCAATTTTGGATAAGCCAAGAGAGATCATTAAAAAATCACGCTGCTCAAACAAATAAGTTAGTTTACAAAGCAGCAAGGAAAAAGAAAAATGCAATTTCATCTTTCAGTATACAGGCCTAATTCCGTACCTGGTTTGCTGTCATCCCTTTGGAGAAGTAGATATCCCCCCTTAATTACTGAGATTTTGAAATAAAAAGGCAATTATTTGTGCATATTAATTCCCCATTAAAATTAAATGAAATTCTTCAAAGTTCTTTAGAAACCTGTACTCCCTATTACATAATTCTTTCTGAAAAAGGTAAATTAATGAAATATAAAAATAAATATTAGAAAGAAGGCATAAGATATGTGAATTAATGGAATTTATGGATACAGCTGCTGCTACATATCATATTCACATGGAGCATTTGTCAAGTAAAATATCTCCAAATATTTTTCACGAGATGTTCATGTCCAACTTCAGTCCAATATTTGAAGGACTGTAACAATTATTTCTTTGGTGTGTATTTACAAATGCCAGCAAGTCCCCATCCACGCCCCATTTTTAACCTTCTGCATCGGATGAATTTGAGTTCTATAAATTCTATAGCCTTACTGATAATTCTCATTAGCTGCTGCATTAAGACAATGCAGGAAACTTCTGATTAAAGATGTTCTGAAAGATCTGAGAGCACCACCATGTATACATGTTTGACATTCTATGCATTATAAAACTGAAGGTAGCGAGCACAGCTCACATGCAAAGTGCCCTCTTGTGGTTCCAAGCAGGTAAACGCGAAGAGATTTTAAACCCAATACATGTTTCAGCAGGTTCTGATGTGTAATCACACTGTTTTAGGAAAGCAGTCTCGATTAATATTCAGTCTAGAATTTTTCTGGCAGCAAATAATACTAATGCCATTTCTTTTACCTATCTGCACATCCCACTTGGCAAGTGCCAGCTCTCTCTGTAATGGATCATGTCTGAAGCAGGCAATATCTGCGCTACGGCAATGACACAGCTACTGCATGTAGCTTTGGCCATTAAAGATGTGATTGTCCTGTCCCTTCCTGACACAACTCCTTAGCTATACTGAGGGAAAAAAAAAAGTTTGGCATTCCTTATTCAAAATTTCACTTTAAATTTTATTTTTCCAATAGAATTAATCTCAGTGGAAGAGAGGTTTGCTAGAGTAACTAATGACTGGTATTAATTATAAATCACTTTCAGATATGAATTAGAACTTTAATTCTGTTTTCCTATACAATATTTCTTTTACCTCACTGGCATGTGAAACTTTCATTATCAAAGGCAAGAAATCTTCCAAGGTAAACAATAGCCCTGCATTCTCAAGCAAGAGAATTGAGATTGAATCAGCAATCCATAGTTTTCTTGCTTGTTCATTCACAAAAAATCCAAAAATTAACAAGGAGTTTTCTCAAAATGAAAGAATAAACAGTAACACACACAAAAAAGAACAAAAAACTAATAAATACCTTTTTGGCCTTGGTTTTCTTCTCGTAAGTCTCTGATAATGGTTTTCTTTTTTCCTGAGTGGTGTCTTTGGAAAATAAATATTCAAACTCAGTAGTGTCAAGTATATCAGGTTCTTCCAGTGATTCCCATAATGTTGGCATAGCAGTTTTCCTATAAAGGGAAAGGTAATAATAAAATTTCTAAACATTATGAGAAACTGTAATAGATCTAACCATAACAGATGAAAATCCATGATAGGTTTAAACTCAAAGCAACACAAAGAGCATTCCTTTCCTATACCCTGTTTTGTAAGGAGTCAAAAAGTTTTGCTATTAGTTTTAGTTATTAGTTTCAGCTATTTAATCCATGCCTGCTAGACTATTGAGACGCATGATTTGTATTGTACAGTTCTTTGTGCAACAACGGCAGCTTGTGTAAATACATCTCAAGAGATTTCTGCCACTTCAACTAGGATTAGAAGTACTTCAGTGTCAGCTTTTTTGAGAAATTCTCAGTAATCTATTTAGACCTCTAAAAATAAACGATATCAACAAATAATGAACAAACTTTATTCAAGCATATTTTAAGAGCATTTGGGGCAATTTGTATAGGACTTGATTTATTTCATGTTATCCACAGATGCTGTATGCTCATATTTATCCTTGTAGCAGTTCTGAGAAATTAGAGTAATTATGCGGCTTATATTTTGGGAGACTAGCCAGTATTCTTCTCCATTCAATCAACTGCAAATTTTAAATTTGGATCATTTTTCCTTCTTTTTTTCCAAGACCAGATTTAGTTTTGGATCAGTTGGGAGCTTGTTTACGCAATCCTCTAGTTTTATCTAGATTGGGGAAAATAGTGCTACAAATATTGTACATCTATTCCAAAAGGGCTTTGTTTCAAAATGTCAATGTTTCAGGAAAATACGTGGGACAAAACTTCTGAGTGTTCTTGTCGGTTTATCAGTAGAAGGTCGGACCACTTCTTCCAGTAGATGTCACTAAAAGGCAGTGAAATTATTTGCAATTTAAAAAAGGTGGTGAAAACCACTACAGAATACAAATAGCTGATGTCAGTAAACATAGATGTAATATGCAACAAAATGCAATATCCACCAATTTGAAAGGAACCAAATTTTTTTTTTTTCAAATTTTGGATTTTTTTTTCAACTTAATACTCAGCTGTCTACTCTCATGAATGTTTAAGGAATTTTTTTTTGTTTTTTAATTAGCATCTGCTGCTGCAGCATATTTTGTGTCACAGGACATGCATAGAGCTCCACAGCTTCACTCTTCCCGATATCAGCTGTCGTGTCAGCAATACTGAAAAACAAAGGATTCTTCCTGGTCCTGCAACAAGAAGCCCTGGACAGCTTCTGATCTGAGCAGCAAACCCTTCAAGAAATTTTCAGTTCTAATACAGACCATGAAAATGCTGGACCATTGCATCTGGCAACCAGTACTTCATGAGAATGCTATGAATTATACCTTACCCTGCAGAAGCTTGGTGAACCAGCACTATTTCAGAAAGAAAACTTTTATTTCATTGATTCAATGGGATGAATTACAATAAATTATTTATGGACTATTTATTCACTACGAAACAATTATGCCGAAGTAACACTGGGAAAGCAAAACCAAAATGTTCAAACTTCCTGCTCCAAAATATGTCAATACTTTTAATTCTGAAAAACTAAGAATCTACAACTGACATTTATTTCTTTGTTCCTGTCAAATATTTTATATAAAATATTAACACTTTACAATGTTTTATTACACCAGAATAATGGTACTTTCTCATCAAAATAAATTCAGAACTGTAAAGTAATATAAAGCTCATATTTAAATCCACTTAACTGCAGATATTTACTTTAAATGTTTTTAAATTTAATAGAGAAACCTGAAAATAAAATATTATTAATAATATTTTATAATTTAAATAACTACATTAGGATAAACTATAATAAAGAATTCCTAAAAATTCATAGTATAATATATACTACAGTCCCACTATATAATACAGTATGCAATATACTGTGTGTATATATTGTATAGCACATATAATATTATGATGTGTTATGACTGTAAGCCATGTATAGTAATATAATTTCACTTATTAAAATGTTAAAATTTAGCATCTTGGTAACTGCTGCTAGGCTAACATAATTTGGAACACAGATAATAATTTAGATTTGAACTTTAAGATCCAAATAATCATGTAATTTCATTACTTGCATTAATGCAGGACCTGAATTAATGAACAACTCTTCATTAAAATAAAATAGTCTGTGTCACTTAAGCATTTCCCCAAAATGCTTTTTGATCTATCCCTCTTAATGAGCTCTATATTATAGTAATAAATACAAGGAGGGAAGTTAGAATCAGACAAATGCAAAAGAGTAGCTGAGTAGCTGTGGCAGTAAGGTATTCACACTGGCCCAGAAATTGTAAATGAGAGAACGACTTCTCTCCTGTCTGCTAAATACATGGGTAGCCTAAACAAAGATTGTTAGGATCGTTTCAAAAAACTTGGCCAAAAATTGCTTATTTATGCCTGTTTACCAAATGACCACTTACAAACTAATCAATAAAACAGTATATTTTGTAGTACCTTTGGATTTGGTACAACAGAATACACTACCAGAATACTGTTACAGAACCATAGAATGACCTGGGTTGAAATAACCTTGAAGATCATCTCATTCCAACCCCATGCCATGGGCAGGGACAACCTCCACTAGACCAGGCTGCACAGAGCCCCATCCAATCTAGCCTTGAACACTTCCAGGCAAGAGGCATCTGCAGCTCCTCTGGGAAACCTTTCAGTGCCTCACCACTCTCACAGTAAAGAATTTCTTCCTTACACTCCTTCTAAATCTACCTCCTCTATTCCACAGATCCTATTGATATTGGGAGTTGCCCCAACTCAGGTGCAGGACTTTGTACTTGGCCTTGTTTGCAGTCCCACTACTAAAGTATATCAAGGTCCCTCTGGATGCCATCCCTCCCTCAAGCACATCTAGGATTTTATACCTGCACTAAATCACAGTAAGATGGGGTTTTTTTTTTTTAATTTTATACCTATTTTTTTAAAGCTGTAGAGGTCTCCATCGGTACTGAGACTTGTCCATAATGGACACTTCATGCTACAGGTTGCTGAGCTGCGTATGTTTACATATATGCTTTACTCTTCCTACTCTGACAGAATTATACACAGAGGTTAGGTTCCAGTTTAACTGTTTCCACTTTCTAGAACTGGAATCCTAGAGGATGACACAACATAGTTCTCTGGACACAGGATCATATGAAATGACTGAAAAGCAAAAATGAAACTAAGTTCTCACCTGACCAAACTTTAACATTCCAATTCTAATTCTAACTCAGACTTAATTATAAGAAAAAAAAAGTCTTTCTAATCTCTTGACTATTATTTTACCTTTTAGTGCTAAATTTGGGAAGCATCCTGTCACTATGGTTATCCATGCAGTGCTTGAATTATTGGGGAGAAAACCCAAATAAAATATATTTTCGTTATGATTCAAAAATTTTTCATTTCTAATACACATAATTTTAATTTAAATATAATATTTTAAAACAACTTATTTTTTCAGAATTCTAAAACTGACTCAGTTTTTTTTTAAAAGTATGTAAATTCCACGTCTCTACATGGATTTTGTTACACATTCCTAGACTGTTAACTTTTTGTTATTAAGTACTGAATAGAATACCTATCCTTGTACCATGACCTATAAGTAGAAACTCTAAGTCCAAGTAAATATATTTTACCTGTTATCTTGCAATTGTATTCGCGTCCAGTACAAAGGCTTCATGGGACGGCCAGGTTCAATGGCAGGTTTTCGAGGACCTTGGTTTGAAGATAAAGTGCTATTAAAAAAGAACCCAGGCCCAGGAGGTGGAGGGGGTGGAGGTAACCCAGGTCCAGGCAGTGGAGGTGGAACAGAAGGTCCCAGCCCTGGAAGCGGTGGTGGTGGCGGCGGTGGTGGTGCTTGAAAATTCCTAGAGCCTTCAGAAAGTGGAGGTGGCAGTGGTGGACTAGATCCAAACTGAGATGTCAGTGAAGTCGGACCCATTGGCAAAGGTGGTGGTGGAGGAACTAAAGCTGACAGTGAAGAATGAGGAAGGGGAGGGGGAGGAGGTGGTGGTGGTGGTGGAGGAGGCAGCATTTGTTTTGGTTGACAAGACAAGACACTTTCTGATGACTGTACATTGTAATTGTCCTTATTTTCACTTTGGGCAGATATACTATGTGTCAAAGAAGAAATATTAAGCTTTTTGGGTACTATTTGGTTATTTTTCACAGCTCTGTTTTCTTCTTCACTAGGCTTTATGAAAGTTTCTCTGTCAGTCTGTATACATACATTTCGGTATGCCTTTGGTGGGTTATCATCTTCAGTAGAAACACCAATATCCTTTGCTTTTTCATTTCTTCTGTTTAATTTATTATCGAGTTCATTCTTCAGATGTGCAATGGTTTCCTCAAGCTGAGCAGTTGAGACAGCATGTTCTCCACGAATATGGAATACCCTGAGTTCAAACTGAGACTGCAGAGCAACAAGAAAAAAACCCTTAGCGCAAATGTTTTTCTGAAGTGTTTATTTTGTAGTCTATTAAAAATCCTCACATTTAAACTATGCTCTTATATTAAGCAAAGTGGGAAATACTTCCCTTTCTCAGTTCTAAATGGTTTTATTGCAAACTACTGCATAATTGGACAATTACTAATCCTTAAAGAAATGTAAACAGGGTGCGTTTCAACAAAATATATTTTGTAAGTAAAAATCCAGAACATTAATTTGGGCAAATCCTAAGTTGCACATTATGTTTAAGCAGACTTACCAGTTTTTAATTGAATGCAATAATTAATGGTATACTATGGAAAAAAAGGTACCTTTTTCAGATGTTATTCTATTTAATGACATGAGTTTATCGCTTATTTCATTTCATAAATATGTCATATATATGTATATATAGAGAGATAACATTTTAGGAAGTAACAAATAGATGAAACAACAGGTTGAAATTCATTCAAGATAAAACATTAAATAAACAAAGTAATTTCTCAATCTATTAAGTGTTATCATCAATAAAATTCATTGAGGTAAGCATAAATTCTTCAAGTTTCTCTTTACTACTTGATTAAAATTTAATTTCTTCCAGATATATTTTAATCTACAACTCAGGAAAATAGATATTAGAACCAAGAGAATCAAGAGGATTTCACTGGATAAGGAAGGAATGAAAAAACCCTAATTTTTCTTACCATATGTCAGAAAGATACAAAACATTTGGCACAGAAATATCTCTTTTGAATAACCCAATACAATCCAATACTGCTATTCCAGGTTATTAGGTCCCTACAAGTTATTTTCTGTTATGCCATGATACTATCAAGCAGCTGGCTAATGTCACCATGATTCTTTGCAAGGCAATAACTCCTGAAAGAGAGTTTTTCATGGATCTTTAAGGATCCCCCTACAAAAGGAAAGCCAACCTTTCAACAGAAACAGCTAGTCAGCTGTGATTTTCCCAAATTCCTACATGCACAGGAATTTACAATTGAAATTCCCTCACAGTGCTTGTCAGAAGTGGCGACATAGCACTCCCTACTTACCATTCCAACCTGAGTATTAGCTCAGAGCTACTAGTTTACAGCATTAATTAATATGCATCCAAGTCATACATGTGTAGCTCAGTATGGCAAATATAGCATAATAGATTGAGATTTTATACTGTAAAATGAAGCTTGACTAGATATGGAAACAAGATACGTTATTTCTTACAGGAATATGATCAGATTGAAATCTAACTAATTTCGTAAGATAAAATCCAAAGTAAACAATCTGAAAACACTGAGTACAAAATGCTCCTTTACACTGGCAAGTGTAAAGGTGGGAAATCAAGTTTAAAGTCTTACAGAGAGAATCAAACAGAGCTTTGCATTAGAAACAACCCAATTTCTATTAGTTTTATAGAAGACTCAGAACAAATATGTACAACAGAATACATTTACTTAGCTGTTTTCCTTTTCTTATTATTATTCTACTGGCACTCAGCTTTATTATTAGTTCAATTATCACAAGATTTTCCGCCATTTGAATTGCTCCAGAGAAATTGCCTTTCTTTTTAAACTTGGCATACCGATCCATAAATGAGGTAATGAAGTAAGTTTGCCTTAAGGAATTTAACTGTTTTGTTTTGGTTTTTTTTTATCATAGTACTTTGCTCCTATTGGACATCAAAAACTCCTTCACAGAACAATTTACTTTGAACGTTAGAGATTTTCCCAGCAGTAAATCTGAAGCCACCTTAAAAACACACTATAAAACAAGCACAGTATCTAACAAAACTATTTATTGCATTTAAATAGGCATGAAAGCAACTGTGTTAGCATTATAAGCCTTTCCAAATACAGATCTCCAGCCTTTAATTTACAATATAAAATTGGTAGTTTAAAGTCAAAATTATATTTAAAGTGATAGAATGAAAACCAAGAAAGAGCATAAAACTTTCACACTTTCAGAACTATTTTCTGTTACTTGAAAAAGCTCCATAAACAAGAATTACTAAGCATTAATAATTACAAAAAAAAGTATTACTTATACTTAGTAATAAGTAATAAACCAACTTCTATTTTAATTACTTTTCATCTCAGAGTAAGTCTTATTCACCAAAGTGAGATTAAGTAATATATTCAAACCTATTCAGCTTATATATCTATGATAATACTTTCAACAAGAGCATCAAGAATATTAATATGAATATTTAATTTTTCAAAAATATATACACATAAATACTACATACATATTCTTAATAAAGGTCTGCTTCCTGGAAAGTATTTCTTAAAATGAGATTAAATGCTCTAAAGTCATACGATGAATCAAATGGAGAGCAAACATCATCAGAATATTTTAGTCTGGTCACAACTATTTTAAGCAAGATGAAATGGAAAAAAATGTCAGCAGGAAACAAGATACCTGGGGGAGGGAAGGTGTGGGAAGAAGGCTGGAGGAGTAGAAGATAAAAGAAGGCAGCTGAAACTAAAGCTTAGAAAGCCACCCTATGCATGAATGAATACAATTTATTTCTGAAGAAGGCTAGAGGATTTTGAAACCTATCAAAGGAAATTTCTGTAAAAATTTCTGTATAAAATGAAAGCAAGACACCATAAAGAACAATGTGGGTGATGCTCATCACCAAGCTTTAGATATAAAGGATACCAGATTTTTTTAATTTGAAAACTGCATTTGTCACTTTTTTGTCTGGTATAGAAGCCTGGTTGCTTGCTTCCCAGCAACATTCATATAAATAATCTGGATTGTATAGCTCCATTCAATACCAAATAAACTAGTCCAAGGAATGTATTTCTATTTCCCTGACCATTTCATTTTCTTGCAGTAATAATGTGCTCTTTCAGAGAGTGTATCAAATTAAGCCCTCAAGCCTTGTTCTGTTGAAGTTCTCTGGCTTTTCATTGTATCAGTGACTCTTGCCAATCAGCCATTGACATATTACTCCCTCTCCTGTACACACACACACACACAAAATTGATATAGCTGCTTAAATTACCACAACAGTAGAGATATATTTTTTCCAGATTACTGTTACAAATACCATATTAGAGGCACGAATGTTTCAATAAAGCCTTATTACTATTTTCTCTTCATACCGCTAACTTAAAAGAAAAAACCTTAATGTGCTGAAATCAGGTTTCGATCATCAATTTGAAGCACCTCTTGAGTATCTTAAGCCCAATCCCTACAGCAATGTGCTACTGAAAAAAGTTGCCTTACTTTGGTACAATCTTTCTTGGGTTCGTTGTCAATATTAAATAGGCAAACAATACTATGCTATTAAGCTGAAGTACACTGCTAAAATTCAGAATTCACAATAATCTTATCAGACAAGGAAATAGTCTGAAAATACATGCTGCAATTCAAGAAAGAGAGCTGCAGCATACATAGCCATACAAGGGATTGATCAGTGGTATGGCAATTCTAAGGGAAAAGGATCTGTGAAGGACAGCACATCACAGACTGAGTTAACCGTGTATTAGGATAAAAAGAATTGTCATATGCAAAAAAGTAATCTTTGTGCTTTATTCAGTACTAAAAGCTGTGTGTTTTTTCAGTTTAAGAAAAATGCTGTCCCTGTGTTCATGATCACTGCTATTGAAATTCAGGGCAGCTCATTTGGTCTTAATTTTCTACGTTCAATCAACAATGCCTTTTGTCTCCACCTCACCCTTACTCGATAATGCTCCCCTTGTTTCCTTAGTTTCTTTCTGTTGCTACTGCTGAAAAATACTTTCAGCGAACCCTTAAATTTCCTTTGCAAGACATGATTCAGCTTGAGTGTTATCAAATGCCCTTTTCTATTCTGAATTCTAAAACTAGTCTTCCTGGCTAATGTACCTCTTCTTCCTTTCTTCCATGGGCTCTCTGCTTCTACCCAATATCTGTTTTGAAGAGGTTGAATAAACAGGCAGTCCTCTCTATCCTTCTCCTCGATAACATGTATTTTGCTTCTAAATCTGCTCTTACTTGAAACACAGGTTTCAGAGTGTTTGCACTTCTGTTTCTGACTAAAGAAGGTTTTTGCCTATTTTGCTTTTCAAACCTCACTAGTGCAGTTGTACTTACAAATCAGTTTCTTTAATTTGTCAAGATTTGTCTGGTATCTGCCATTGAAATGGACACGATCCATTTTCCTTGGGTAAAACTAACTCACCAAGCAAGTGATCCCAGCGACTCTCAGATCCCTCAAACACAGATATTTATATTTAAGCTTAGAAGGCCTGCTCCTAAAAAATTACTCTCTTCCTAAAAAATTACTTTGTTAATGGGTAAAATAAAAGCCACCTCTAAAAAAAAAAAAAGACCCCTCTTACTAAAATACATGATATAAGAGTTTATGCAAATATATCCAAAAATACTGATACACTGTAACTGGGAAAAAAACAACAGGAGTGTTTGGATTGCTGTTCCAGTGTCTTCCTGTTTTCTCCCTTTACACCCATCCCTCTGGTGTATGTGTCCAGTGACCTCCTTTTGGCACCTGCTAAGTGACTTGACACAACACAGAGAAAAATCGCAAAATATATTTTCTGACAATGCCAACAACTCAGCCTTGGTCCCATATAATGGCAGTGTACAATACTGCCATTAACCATTACAGTCTCAGATGATAAATCATAAATTAATCACAAAAGCAAAAGACTAAATCCTCTCATTCATGTAACCAACAGGTTGTCTAAATGTCTTTGAAATGATAATGTGGATCGACACAGACAAATCTTAGTACCAATATGACAGCTTTTTTCTGTGCTCTGATACATGAGAGAAAGATTATAGTCTCATTTAATACAGTCAATATAGTCAATTACAGTCAATTAAATGCAAGCAACTTGAGTATATTTGTTGTTATTTTACTGCTTTATATAACGTGATTTGATGTGAACAAAAACTTTTTAACCATGACACAGAACTGCTCTGATATGAAAAGCTGTTGAACAATTTGTATGTATGAATACAAGGGAAGTATAAATTTCTACAGCAATCTACATTCAAAAATCAGCTGCTAACTTGTTATTAGTCAAGACTTATTTGCACCCTAAATGTTTAAAAAAATCCTGAGAATTTAAACAGTAAAAGAAAAAAAAAGTTCTCTAAAACACTGTTCAGAGCAAGCAATGTGTAGAACTTTTGCTTTGAAACTAGCAACTTCATGCTCCACTGTGAATGCCGAATATTTTTTCACTAGCGTTTACAGTGTAATTCTACTCTGAAAAGTGACTGTGTAAAAATGACACATATTTAATGGACAAAGCTGTTCTAGGTATATCAGAGACAGACCTCTCCTTTAACTGAGAAACACACACTTTTACAAGTTTTTACTCTAATTAGAGTGGAAAAATAACATATTAGGGAGAAAGCGAGCTAGATTTTATTCCCTTCTCTGACTTTTATACAGTGATTGTTACATCTAATTAGTTACTTATGCCAAGCCATGAAAATTAAAAAAAGTGGGAACAAAGAAGACACAAAGTATCCAGGGATATAGTTATTAGATGTGGAAATGTTCCAGCAAGAAGGATATTAAAAAAGGAGAAAGAAAAAAAAAAAAGACAAGAATTACTGAGCTGCCAACGAAAAGCTTTTTTTATATACTTTATAGCTTTTTTTTCTTAATAGTATTTTGGCCATCAAAGTAGAGTGCACAGAAAAGAGAGGAAAACCAGACTTTTCAGAGAGAGCCTCTAACTTCTTGGTTTTGTTCATTCTAAGTAATTTAATCTTCAGTTTTTGGAAGAGTTCACACTTTTTATTCTTCTATTGTGTCGACAAAAGAAAAGAAGCTCTTTTTTGTTGAATCTCTGTCCTTGAAAAAACATACATTTGTTTTAAATTTTAACAACAATCAAAGATTTAGCAAAGGATTTCTCCACAGGGAAAAAAAAGTTAAACCCATGCCAGTTTACATAAAAAACAAAATTCCTCTCTAACAAATACCTCAACAAACATAACAGTTACATATGGTATACCATCATTGTCAAGGGCACACAATAAAAAAGTAATGACTGACCATTCTCAAACATTCCCAAATCTCTAAATATTCGTGTAGGCAACGCATACAGCATCCAATTCTCTTTCCAATTTAAAAATAATAAATACATAGCTTTATAGAGGAAATGTAGCAAAAGTAGTTGGGACAAAAGACAAACAAACAAAACCCCCAGCTATTTCCTATTAATTGTCCTTATAGATCCACTAGACTCAATACGTACAAATAAACTGGCCAAAGGCTGACGGTAGAATACAGTGGGAACAGGAATTGAATCAGGCACGTGGAGTGACCCTTGGGTGTCCTAGGCAGGGCCAGGAGCTGGATTTGATGACCCTCATGGGTCCCTACAACCCAGTGTATTCTATGACTCTGGGATTCTGATTCTTTCTCACTAGAGATAAGCTTTCACTGACCATCTAAGTATAAGGCAACAAACACACCTCAATTTTTGATCACTATCAGAGGAGTATGAACAGCTATGCAAAGCAGATCTATGAGACAAGGACACTGTAGATGTTTTCTGACCAGGACCATGTATTTTAAGAGACTATTCTGTACAAGATACAAACTGCCCCCAGCATTATGGGCTGCACACAGTCCTATTTTTTTTTAAACTCCAGCATCTTCTCTTGCTGCTCTTTGTGGACCTTCCATTATTTCTTAATGTTCTGTGCTCTTTCCATGGTCTTCTTCTGTGATCTCCAGGTTGCCTTAAAGTTTGCTTTCCTCATCCTGATTGCCTTGTGTCTGCTCTGTAAATGTTTCTGTCAAATAACATTAATCTAGGTATTGTTTCCTGTACATATACACATCCTTCCTTCAGTCCTTTCATGGTTAAGAACTACCATCCAACCATTTTAGATAACACAAATTAACTCACTTGGAGAACTTTGTTATACAATACATAGCTCACAACCGCTCATCTTTAATTCTTTTTCTACAGCTGTCCTACATACATGTCACTTTACTCAGATCAACCCACTTAAAAAGGGTAAATAACTTCTCCATAACTTCTAATGAAATAATCAGATAGAACTCTTGATGTGCCCTTGAAATTTCTTGGTAATCATTCAAGATCCCGCAAACATTATGAATCCAAACATACGGAAAAATATCTTTAATGATGTCCATTGTACTCCACAGCACATTCCACATTTATGGATCCTGTTATGTTCACTTCATCACCCGGTAAGTGATGTACTCTACTGAGGAATCTCTGTGCCTACAGAGAAATCTCACTGGAACATAAATTCTTCTTGTATCTGATTTATGTCAAAAAGAAAATTATTAATGCCTTGGATTCGCTAACTTCTTACCATGGGCACATTTGCTAAACAATGTCATTGCTTGAGACAAATGATAAAAAAACCTCTAAATAACTAGACTAAAAAATACTTAATACAACCAACTCTTAACAACATGTGCTTAAAGGGGTAAATTTCAGGTTATTAATAAATAAATATTAACAATAGATAATTTGACATTTTATGTAGATTTTAAATGTTTGGTAGGTAACTTAGAAGATTCCCACCAATACTAAAGTTTCGCATTTGAATGAAGGTTTTTAAAAATAATAAACCCATGAAAACATACAACTGACAAAAACCAGTTTAAGCCTGCCTGTATCTCAGGCAGCAGTGAATTCCCAGAGAATGGAATACCACACACACTAGAATTTGCCAAAAACTAGTGTACAGCAGCTACCTGTCATGCCATGCAAAAGGGAACAATCCTTGTAGAAAGTGACTTTGTGTTGATTCTTCCTAAACACAAGATATCTTATGCTAGGAAAAATAAATTCTACACAATATGTAAAAAATGGGTATCCAGCTAAATTGAGACCAACCTATAAATTTCCAGGACAACATAATTTTGTGGACAATTTAATTGGCAAAATCTCTAAATATTGTTAAACTCTGCTAAAAATTTAAATTCTGCTGAGTGGAACGAGGCAACTCAGCATGGAACACACCAATACGTGTAAATGATATATTGCATGCAATTTCTCTGAGGTGAAGCTAATGAAAGAATGAAACCATTGCATAAGCTAAAAATTAATTTCAAACCTTTGTTGAACTAGGACAATGAACAGTTAACATGCAAAATGCAAACATTCTTTCCCCATCAAAAACTTTGTAGCTACTATCTTACTCTGCTGCTCACTTGCAGCTGCTACCTTAGTCTCATGAGAGCCTGAGTTACTATGTGTGTATCGATACAAAAATACTAATACTTATTCTCTGTGTTGGTGTTCAGAAGATTATATGCAGGGAGGAAAAAACCTCCTGAATAGTGTTAATAAAATACTTTAAAATACAATATGTAGAAATACAGACTGATAGTTAAAATTCTATATGAATAATTTGTTTTGATGATAATTTACTCTCTCAATTGCCAGGGAAATACATGAATCATTATATGGTGTATTTTATATTTGGCATGTAAAATGTGAAAACAATACAAAAAAGTCTGAAAACAAGATGAAGATGAAGTTTCAGTGACAAAAACTACAGAGGCAGTATGGATCCAATAAGAAAACTGATTGTAGGAGAGAGCAAGTTGTCTCTGATCTTGGGAGAATGTTTTTGGACACCTAACAGCTTTTTTATTACTGTGGCTGATTAAAATGAAAAGCCCTACTACTAAAATGTTCTTTTTGATGAGGTTTTTTGCCATGAACTATAGACCTTGCAGTCCAGTGGGATACAAATCCTTTGATCCTGTGCAGTCACATAAATTCAAAGTCGTAAACCAACATTGAATTTGATTTTATTAGTGTGGCTGATGTTGCCAGAATTGTAATGCAAGCTTGTTTTTCTTCTCTTTTCTTCCTTTTCTTTCGCAGAGGGGATGGAAAGGAGAGTTTACTGTCAACATTGCTTTTCCATATAAACTAATTTCTTTGGCAACAAGGCTGCAAGATTAGCCATTAAAACAAAGCTTTGTAACTATATAGGAAAGCGATGATACATGTTGCTAAATTGCAACCAATATTTTGGATTAAGTAAAAGTTGAAGCAAAAAGCATTATTAGTAAAGCACACGGAAAACAGTAACCAAAGATAAAGTTACATATCTATAGAAGGATAATGAGCAGCAATTAATACTTTGCAACAGGAATTACTCAGCCAAACAGTGCCATGAGAATAAAGAAAAAGTAACTCTACACTTTTAGAAATTGACAATTCTCATTCTTCATAATGAATATAACTTCTGTCTAAAAGTTCTGAGAATTTTTAGAGATGATTAGCCTCTCCACCGAAACAAAGTGTTCTCATGTGCGATCAAAACAACAAAAAGAGATTCTACACGGATAAACAGAAGTATAACATCAATTACGGAAATGACTCTGTATTAGTGCAAAAGACACACCTACACTAAACTAACATCTACTACATGCTAATTATGCATCACCACACTACTCTAGGCATTCCCATTATAGAATTTGAAGAAAATATTGCACACAAAAATGCCTTAGAAAAACCAGCCTTGACCAATTACTCAAAAGGGAGCAATCAGAACAATCTTAATTTTATCCCTTTCCATCAATGCTTCCATGTAGTGCAGCCATGCAGAACCTTTCTCTTCGACAGAACTAGTATCTCATTCAGTGAACATGATGGGAGACATTCCAGACAAAAGTTAAAAACTGAATAATGAAAAAGCAGCAAGTTTTTAAGAGTTCTGCATTATGTGTGCTGAAGTTGAAAGGTATGCAAGAAGAAAGGGTGGACCCTCAGAATGAGACACAACATCAGTATAGTAAAGGCATGATAATGTTGACCTGGAAAAACAGACTCTACACTTGCTCAAACTGCAAAATTCCTGCCAGATGAGTCACAAGCCATTTTAGTCAGTTTTCCTCAAGCAGTCATCAATGACACACCTTCTTTTACAAAAAGCTATCTTGAGATTCTGGGATCCAATGTATAGTTGCAAAGTAAGTTAAAAATGAACTGTGATTAAACATATATGCAAATGTAAGCATTCCAATAAATCTGTTATACCTCAGGTCTGTGAATAAGATTACATGCCTATCCTAATACATATTGTAAAGTCCAGTTTATACTTAAAACATCCTGACAAATTAAAACTTATGACAGTAGAAAAAAAAGTAATGAAACTATTTATATTCAGATGAAATCTTGACTAATAAAGCAAGAGAGGGTATTGCTTACTGACCCAACAAAAATAAAATCAAATACTGAACGGACTATTCATTCCAAGATACATATAGAGGAGAAAATTGCCGACATATAAGTAAAGTTTATACAGTGATGCCCAAACTCAAGTCTTTGCAATCTATCTCCTACCATTTACTGTCCTAATTTCCAGGCTACCTCTTTTGCTCTTCATCTTGACAGCATAGTGTCTCAAGACTGTATGCTACAAGGACTGCGAGTCCCAGTATCTCGACTCACCATTTTTTACCTGAAATGGTACCTTTCACACCTCCGAATATATGTTCAGCTCTTGATGTTTACTTTGCTTTCTAGTGGATTTTCTTTCACATTGCCTAACCATCAATAAGGGGCTCAGGAGACAGACTTTCATTTTGAAAGCATCCTCTGAAGGGTGATCCCCACCTAATCAACAGTAACTTGTGTCAACCATTAATCAGCGGAACTTAGTTTTGACTCAGCGTTATTTTAGAACAACTTTGGTGGCTTTGTGGATATGGCAATTGAAAGTTTGTTCAACACCAGAAGATGTAATCAATGATCACTAGATTTGCAAAGTCAAAAGCTGCTAAAATCTGGTCTTTACTGAACATGAGAAAAATAGTTTTATTTAAAAAATTTGAACTTCCAATTTCAGACAGATTTTCCCTTTATCAGCAAAATGTTCATCCTTGACAAATTTGTCTCTGTTCCAAAACCAGGAATATCAGAGCCAGAATTTTAAAACAACAGAATATTACGTATTTAATTCAGAAAAAATGCCTCACTAGATTTAAACAATGCCTACCAGATTTAAACAAATACCTGGTGTAGTAAATTTCAAAGTGCAGATAATTTTGGCAAGAAAGCATGGGGTACGTTTTCAAAATCAAAATGGTAACTTTGATACTACTAAATTTTTAATGGCTTTTATAATTCCATGATGACACTTCAATTAATTTCTCTTGTATACAATTGTTTCCTATGTTACAGAGGTCTTCAATATCCATGAAAATAAAATGTCATCTTGTTCAAAGTGTTTGCTCTACTTTATTCTCCTGAATGTATAACATATTTACTGAAGGCAAGGTGATAGGATAAATTAACTTCCATAAACTATGAAAAACGCAGCAGGTTACAATGAATTTTAGGAGTTTTGTTTTAGCCCCAATTAAGTGGAATGTTTTGTAATATGTCTAAATTTGAGCAGGAACTCAGTCTTGATGAAGTTTTAATGCTATCAATTGTCCTGATCAATGCATATTTTAACTATGTACTACCATGTCCATGTACTGAAATAGAGTTAAAGAGATTTTCACTGTTTTCAATATAGGGACTATGGTCTGTGGTAACTTCTTAAATAAACAGGAGAATCCTTGGATCAGCATGTGGAATTAACAGCATTCTGCAGCTGACATGAAATTTAAACAATCCAAGTCTCACAGTGAAGTTGCATTGAAAATAACAGAATGGCAATATGGCAAGTGGCCATATTGAAAAAGACCACAACACAACTAAAGAAGAATCTTTCGGGATATTCAAGCTATCTGATAAGAAAATAATAACAATGCAAACATACTTTAAAAGGAAAATAAGGATGAAAAGCATGCATTGCATCAAAAATATGAAAAATATGAAGTCAATGCAGGAGAGGAAAGGGGAGAATTTTTTTTAATGTAAGTATCAGAGCACAGCAGGGATGCTTAAGACATCATCAAGAATTTGATTATAGAGTATGAAATGAATATAAAAATGGTAATGTGCAAGTTTTTAAAACATAATTAAGCACTGAACTGGGGAATATTTTCATAAAACATGAAGAATCATTCCAAGCCTCCTTTCTGAAGGAAGATGCAATTGTCAAGTGGTTCCAAAGAGATTAAGTACTGCTTGCTGTAGAAGGTTACTATTTTATTGCTCCTGTCCTTTGTTCCCTAGTCTGCTACTTTATCTTCTCAAGCATTGGCTATGCAAATTTTTTCAGTACAGGAAGATCTTTTTCCTGCTGGGATTTTACTATTTTAGGAAATGCAAACTTTAAAGATAATGTTGCTGCCATTGT
Source organism: Callaeas wilsoni (assembly GCA_013398955.1). Classification (NCBI taxonomy): domain Eukaryota; kingdom Metazoa; phylum Chordata; class Aves; order Passeriformes; family Callaeidae; genus Callaeas; species Callaeas wilsoni. Next base: position 27,719 of record VWPU01018811.1, on the reverse strand, counting down.
CTAGAAGCCTTAGGAGTTCTGAAATTGGTATTTTAATACAATTTCATAGGAGTTAAGTCTCTTTTTTCTCATAAATTTTATGCTTTTTTCAGTCTTTACATTGTTTCCTCTCTTGCATTGCAGAGAGGCTCTGCAGTGAACAGGGTGAATTCCTTCAAGAGGACAAAGTAACCAGGAAGAAGATTCATAAAGGCACACAGTACACACTCAGTGGTGTAACCATACATTTAGCAGCTGAAAGACTCAAACATTTCAAGTTAGGCAAGATTAGTATCAATAATTAACCACAAGCTGGGAGACCTTCATCAGTTCACCACATGGAAATGCTGAAAAGCCTGAACAGCTCATTAGGAAAGACTGACTAATAAACCCTTGCTGACCTTGGCTGCTCCTTTGAGCTGCAACTCCACCAGAGAGAGAAGCATACATGATACAGATTTTCTTCTATATGTGCATGCCGGAATACGAAAATACAACAGAGAACACTCAAAGCAGCCAGCAACCTTATGGATGCATTTCATCTTGTAAAAGTTAAAAATAACAATCTCAGCATCCTGAAGCAAAACCTCATTACCAAGAGTCAGCATATATCCACATATATCCAAAAGTTTTGGGTTTTATACGTACTGTACAAAGCTTTCAACACTATTCATCATTGGCTCCCATATTTTAATAGTAGATTTCAAAACATAGTGACTTATGACAAGCCACAATATCTCTGTCCCATGCAAGAATTCACATATGCACACGCAAAAGTGAGGGGAAAAAAAATAAATTTCTTTTTCTCCAGAAAGGAATAATAAAAATCCCTAAGAGCATCAAGGTCAGATTTTTTTCAATTTAATCTGCTCAAAAGTATTCCAGTTTGTTGTAATAGTCTAGCTATAAAGAAGAAGATTTAGACAAATTAAAATATTGTAAAATGTTTTGATTTGGTGTTAAAATATCCAATTTCTGATGTACATCCTGAAGCTGAAGTGAAATTTTACTTTTACATGTAAGTAAAAGACCTTTTAAATTGCCAAAATAAAACTGAAATCACCCACTTCTATAAAGAGGTACTTTGATAAGCATTCTGGCATACAAGACCTTTCAACACTATTCACCATTGCCTCCCACAGTTGAAGTACAAATTTCAGAATGTAGCAGGGAGAAGCAGCACCTTTTGTTATACTCATGTTATAATTAAAGAGCAATGGAAGCATTCATAAACAGAAGCATACTGACCATGAGGGAAAACAAATGGGAAGGTGAAAAGACAAAGAGACCAGGAAAGACTTAGGAAGCATGAGACGTGAAAAAACAGATTTGTAAAAGAATGAAATGGTCATCATAGAGCTAGAGCTTTATTATGTAATAAAACCTTAAATGTTTTTATGCCTTTCTGGCCTCAGTTTAACAAAACAAAAACAAAAACAAAAAAAACCACTTTAAATTATCAGATAATTTTGACTGGTGCTATGACTTTTTATTTCACATTCCTATTTCTTCTACATTTTTCAATGTTTTCTGGGGCACTTTGAGGCACTGGTCTTTAATCTCAATTTATGATATGAAATTGTTTTCAAAGTTAAGGAAGTTCTTCTGTGAAAAGGAAATTACTTTCTACTCACTTCTACATTTCAGCTCTTGGAACCTTCACAAAAAAGCAAAAATGCAAACATTACCAAGGAGGCCACAAAGGTCACTATGAACACCTCATGATACATTCTTCTCTAAATGAGGCCAGCTTGCTCTTTCATAATGTCACGGGCAGCTCTACACAAACTGCACTGCCATTCGCTATTTCTTAAGTTTCAATAATATGTTTATAACTGTGTTAGATGCAACTATACAGGTATTTCTTTCTAAAATTTGCCATGAGATACTTTAGGAGGTGCAAAACCAGGATTTTATTATATAATATTTATTGAATAATTTATGAGCTAGCTAGAGTTCAAAATTTTTTATCAAATACCTATTAATACTTCTTACACTATATTATATGACATACATTATGTAATACCGTTATATAATATAAAAACCTAAAGATACTATTATTCTCAGTTTGGAAATATGTAAAAGATCTAGTGATCTGGTGGAAGCCTAACAACCTGCATCAGAGAAAAACATCCATCCATAGGGCACAGGATTATAGGACAGCTAAGGACTTCCATTCCATCTTCAAAAGGCAGTATTAAACTTCCATGCAACTGAAGATGAAGGGATATTTGGTACCTTTGTTCTAAAGGGAACAAGGAGACATTAGGGAAAAACTTCAATTTTTACTCATTTTATCAATTTAACTTATGGAAAAAAAAAGTATGGTGCACCCTTATGCAGCTATGTGTTGGGTTAAATATTAAGCACTGCAATCAGAATATTGCCTTCAAGTAAATTCCTTTCTTTCAGAAGTCAGGAGTCCATGTACATTATTTTGATTTGATGTTGGTGTCATCTACTTAGTTGGTTATTAGGTACTCAAGATTTGGTTCTGCTGGACAAACACTATGAAGGTGTGGACAGCTATGACTTATCTATTTGAGCAGCTTCAATTCTAGTTCCATAATGTGCAAGATAACTTCTGACCTAAAAGTAAATCTGCCAGATACACAAACGGGGGGCAGGATGGAACCACACTCTCTCAGTTTAGAAGGAAGCATGAAACCTGCACCCGTTTTTTGGAACTTCTTCTGAAAGACTCAGCTGACATCTAGCGGCAAGAGCAGGGAAAGCGGAACGCTTAACGGTACAGAACCGAAATTGTTACATGTCTTAAGAATATATTATTTCGTAAATAGTCTGTAAATATTTGGTGAAAAATTTAATAAATCCTTTGAATGAAGCAAATGTATTACCCTTTTTAGACATTACCTTCATGTAGATGATTCAACTGAATTATATACAATAATTAACCCTTCAAGAGTTATGTGTTATGCAGATTGTTATGCAGTAAGAGACACTACAGATTTATCAGTAATTGACTTGGCGCAATACATGTTGTAATCTTAATTAGTATACACACGACACGACAAAAAGTGATTTCAAGTGACATCAAAAAAAGGAACAAAGCTTCAAGTTTTGGTGATAACATAAAGATGGCAAAATAAGATACAGCACAGTCATTTGCCCTCCCTATCCAGTGATTGTTGTACATCTTTCAAGACTGCTACATTCAGTGCAACTTCACTGTCTCACAGATTCAGCACCAACCCCCACAAACCAGTGGTATGGGTAAAGCCCTGGCTGCACTCTGGGTATTCTGTATGAAGTCTATAGGAAATTAACACAGTGATAACAAATATTGAAGAATAAAAATGATCTGGATTTCCTGTTCACATACTCAAGAAAAAGAAAACCTACAGAAATAAACAGTATGAAAGTATAGGTCACTGTCTAATGCTGAAGAATAAACATATGACTCACTTAGAAGCCACTATATACAGGTTTCGAGGGACAGATTCTAGATAATGTTGCTTACTTTCACCTTCAGAGGACAGCTTAATAATATTTTGCAAACTTTCCCCTACATATACCTTCCAGAACTTAACATTTTTCTAGGCCTTTTAGGAATAACAAAGACTAAAAGTGTAACTCCTAACCTTTGCAGAGAAAGTATGATAATCAAACTTCCTTCATAAACAACAGATACAGAATTGGGATCAGTTTGCAAAAGAGCTGGTTCAGAGAAATTCCTGCCTGTAGGTTCCTTCAGGGCTCAGTACAAAATTAGATTTAACCCAAAGGATATGGGATTTAACTCATGGGATATCTACCATCATATTTTTCTGTTATACCCTTAAAGAATAAAATACAGCAAGTTATTACATTAAATCATGACACAACTTTACTTCTCCATTATTTGTTCCCATTAAAATTGAATAATGTAAATTTCGATACTTCACACTTTACAATGTGATCTGCCTAACGACACAGTTAATGTATCAACGTACTGGATTATCAGAATTCCTGCGATAGTAAATCTGTTTATTTTCCATTCTATTTGTCTTAATGATGACAAAGGAAATACTAAGTGTTTTGTAACTGATGACTCGTATACTAACGATTTAGCATATAAACCTGTATTAGAACACAGTGCAGCTATGCTTAAGAATATATGATAACTGGTGAGAAAAGGAAGATGCTGTTAACTTTAACCAGGGGTGATCACCAAATTCACTTACACTGCCATTTAAGTTCCTGCTTTTATGATAGAAGTACTTTCTTGTAATATTTCACTTTACTTACCACAGCCAAGTGAAAGTGAGTTCTAATACTAAACTGTGTTATTTCTGACTTTGATAACTAGTTGGTAAAGCTGACACTTTTAAAAGAGGAGACGTCAATACAGAGCGCTCAATACTAAATTTCAGAAAGTCTGACATATGCTTATTTTCCTGTTAAAATTACAGAAAACTGCTTCTACAGAAGTATGTTTCACTTAGAAAGAGTAAGCAGTTAAGCACCAGCGCCAATGCAAAAATACTGCACTGCTGAGTTAGGGGGAAGAATTTAAGAGAACAACAATAAGGAAAACAACAAAGAGGAAACAAATAAAGCTGCTTTTTGACATCATTTATGAGTGCAGGTATAGATTTTAACCAGTTTAATTTTAGCTGAGTTGGCAGTCAACTGAAAATAACTTCTAGAAGAAAACAAATTCTTAACATTTGATAGAAAGTATATGTTTGCACTACTTAAATCTGTAAAATGCACTAGTCAGGGAAAGAAAGTAAATAATTACAAAAGTATACCTTTAATGTTTCAATTTCTTCTTTGTGTTCCCTCTTTAAATGCAGAATGGCAGCTTGGTACTCTGTAGAAATAAAAAAAGTACATTCCATTAGAGTTAGAAAACAATGTGCCATCTTCAGCATAGAATATTTCATACAACACCACTGGGTCCAGAATGCAGGTGTAGGCTCTCAAAGAAATGACCTTCTACAATGGTGATGGAAAAGAAAATCTGAACACAGTAATTAGCATTTTTTTCTAAGATCACATGACCAGATTTTCCATGGTGTTTCTGAGAGAAGAGGATAAAGCAGAGGTCTTCCATGCTGAGATGGGAAAATGAGGGGGGGGGAAATATGTGAGACTGAAATAATAAAAGAAAACTTTAGTTTTCCTTAATTTTGCATATAAAAGTAGAACTGATAGCATGTTATGACATGCACGTGGATGCACACACACACACACCCCCACTGAATTCTAAAATAACATGCATCAAATACAGTGATTTAAATGGAGCTTCAAACATACAATCACTATACACAGTCAAATTGGATAAAATAAGCAATCACAACTACAAATGAAGCCTTCAGAAAGTACCAAACAGTGAGATACAAAGAATTCTTTGACCTAATTCTATCAGATGAAGATTAATTACAGAGTTTAAGTGCAGAATACTGTGAATGACATACAGGATAGCTCTGCCATTTAGCAAGAATATAACAAAATCCAAAGGCTGAAAGCATGAAACTGAAAGCCAGAGAAATTGAAATCAGCCATGAAAAAATTAGGAGGCCGGGCATTGATCACACAGGTTTAGTGATGGCATAGATTTACAGAACACACCTCTAGGACCACTAATACTATGGTTCCCCTCAATGTGTACCATGACTGCATTTGGCCAGATGAACAAAGAAAAACCCTTTCAATACACTGGTGTAAGGCTTTAAGAGACCTTAAGAGAGTCTTCGGTAAGACACTGGTCCAGAAGCTACAGGCCTCCTAAACAAGCGACTGGAGTTCGTTCTTAGATGATCAAAGTCCCACTTCTATCTGCTTTCAAATCAAAATTCATCCCAAAGTGTATTTTCAGTTTCATGGCTTGGCTTCTGCTTCCTCAACTAAATCGTAATTTCAACAAGGATTGAAAATAGTCCAAAGAATTTAAATTTTACTGTCAATGTTCTCTAAGACTAAGGAGTTTGTATGATCCATTCAACAGTAGTAAAGTATTGAAGTATGGACCAAAGTACCAGATCAGTAAAATATTCCAGTGCTTAGCTGCTTTTTAATTTTTTTTTCCTTTTTCTCTTCAGAGCATATGAAAGGAAGAGGAAAGAAAAGATAATTTGATCATCACCCTGAAATTTGCACGACATGGAAGCTTTTAACGTAAAGCTATTTTTTCCAAACACAGGTGAAGGTATATGCAAGCAGTTGAAACGATACATAAAATCAAAAGAAAAAGAAATCAATATTTTACAAAGCATAAAGTAAAAACCTTGGTGATTCCAGCTAGATATAGTATCTATTTAAACATCTCCTTGCTCTCTAACAGGTCTCTACTTGGAGCTTTCCAGTATGGGAAAATTGCCTGACTGCTCTGCTGGAATCACAACCAGTTAGGCCTACAAACGTCTAGATTTTCTGCTGTTAATTCCTTTGACTGGTTGATATTCCCTCTGGATACAGGCTCTGCATATCCATTCACCTCAACAGGACTTAAAACAGCTGCCTCAGGTTCCCAGAAAAAGGTGTGACCCTTCTGGCACCTCAGCTGCTTAAGCACTCAGTTTGCAGGGCATGAACCTTCCGAACGTCCTGACTTGAAGGTCAGCTCTTTAAGGTCACATGATAACTGAAGGAAACAAGGGGCTTTGAAAAGGCTCCTAACAATCAGTTCTTAGTTTGGCTAACAGAAGGATACAGATCTATCTTAACAAAAGATCTACTTTCTCCGCGGTATTGCCCAATGCTTAAAATTCTTTGGGATTTAGGTAAAAGAGTCATAATTCACCTATGCTGACAAAGACCTGCATTAGCACCAGAAGCAGATTTTTCACCATGTCTACCCATTCCCAACCCTCTGTTGCTTATTTTTTTATCTTGGCACAAATGTTTGTGCAATTAGAGAATGATGGAAGAACCCCCATGAATGAAATCTAACACAGCAGAAGTTTAAAAAATTTTTAGCGATTAAGTATATGTCATTGTTGACATGTTTTTCATTGCTTCTAGCTGAAAGCTCTAAAACAAGTTCTAGAGATCATTTTGTTTAAGCTTTGTTCTAAAGCAGAGGTAAGACAGAGAGCAGCAATTATTTTACTGTTTACTTATCCCCTAAAAATATGCTTAGAAAGTACTAAGTTATAAGAATTAATAAATAATCCTAACTAATTTCTTAAAACACCGCTACTGCAAAAAAGCAAGTGCATCATAAACGGATATACTAATAGATTGTCTACAATGATATACACCAACATTCAACAACATAAGCTTCTTTTGGTTCTTTCTACCATTATGTTATTTTTAACTAGAAGAAACTATCTATTGGATAGAAGCTGACACCCAGCAAAGTACTTTAATCTCAAGAAAATGTTTATTTTTCTGTACAAGATACTATAATGAAAATCACATCCCAATTATATTGTCTTGCATAATATAAAGTAACTCATATCCATTCCTTTTCTAGGTTTTGTGAGGTCACCTTAATTTAGTATAATTTTATACAGATAGTTAACATCTTAAGAAAATAACCTGTATACAGAGATGGTAATCAGAATCATTAAAATGCTGAAGAATTTGACTAGAAAAAAAGTCGCATTCATGTAATTCCAAAAATCAGTTCCTTAACATACTGGCAACAGAATAATGAGGTTTAACTGTGCAGTGGTGCTGGGATGCTGCTCAGAGTGGTAAAAATCAAAACAGTAAAGTAAACAATAGTGACATTTTAACAGAAGGAACTATACTGGGAACAAAATATAAGTCAGGCTTTTAAACTACTGAATTATTAAATTCCATTTAACTCACAAAGAAATTCCCAGAGACTGCACATGAAATCCAGAAATACCAATGTATCACGGAGTGATTTGTCTAGGTTAAAAATTAACAATGCCAGAGTTTAAGAAATCTGATATGGCTCTGCGCAGCCAGCCTGATTCTCCTCATTCCACCTTATTAGTTAAGACTCACGAACACCTGAGGGCAGCTCCCAGAGACAGCCCAGATACAAGGTTGCACATGAACTGCAGGACCTCCCATCTCCTGGTGCTGCCATACCTTAAGGACCTTCAAGACTGACATAGAAAAAAGCTTCTAATCACAAACTTCAGAATGGCTGAGGTTAGAAGGGACCTCTGGAGGCCACCTGGAACGCACCCCCACCTCTCTCAGAGCTGGTTGCCCAGGACTGTGTCCAAATGGCTTTCAAATTCTTCCAGGAATCTCCATCCTCCTCATTCTTTCTGGGCAACTTGTGCTAGTTTCTCAGTCACCTTCATAGTGAGAAATCGTTTCCTGATGTTTAGCCAGACCTTTCTGTGTTTCAATGTGTGCTCACACTGATCCTGATACCATGCACCGCCTGACTCCCATGTTTTTACACCCTATGTCATAGTTCCAAGCTAATCTTTGTGTCACAAGGTGATTCTTTACCTAGTTTGTGCAATGTCAGGGGTGGTGCATTTTCATAGAATCAAAGAATCATTAAGGTTGGAAAAGACCTCCAAGATCAAGTCCAACCTTTGACCAAGTATCTCCAGGACCATTAAACCATATCAAGAAGTACCACACCTACTCATTTTTTGAGTACTTCCAGGGATGGTGTTTCAATGCTTAACCACTCTCCTAATATCCAAACTGAACCTGGTGTAACCTGAGGCCATTTCACCTCATCCTATCGCTAGCTGACTGGGAGAAGAAACCAACCTCCTGGCCACTACCTTCTTTCAGGTAATGAGCAGTAAGGTCTCCCCTGAGCCTTCTTTTCCCCAGACTAACAACCCCAGCTCCACTGGCTGCTTCTCATAGGACTTAAGTCCCAGATCCTTCATCAGCTTTGTTGCCCTGGACATGCTCTAACACCTCAAAGTTAATTTTCTGAAGCTCTAAATTCTTGTATGATGGATAACAGAAGGCTGATTGTCCAAATATCCTGTTGTACTTGCCTGGTCTCCAACCTGCCTGCAAGAAGACAGTGCCTCTAGGGCATAAATAAGTTAGGTTCCCCTTTGGCAGATATTACTCGTAAGGACTTTTGAGATAAATTAGATAAAAATCAGATGGCAAGTGCTAAGTGCTCCTATCATGAAAAATGACCAGACACAAATTAGGATTTTGTTAATAAGAAAATATCTTAAAATGCCACTCCTTTACAAAACGCATTCAAGCAAAAAACTAAACAACTACATTGCACAGATTACACTCCAAACAGCTTGGAGTTTCAGTTTTCACTTACTACTTCTAATTTACTATTTTTTCCCGTTGTTTCAAGAGCACATCATCCCAAGAAATGATGTAAGCTGTTGCCCAGTTGGGCATATTCTTTACTTTTGCAACCTGATGCTTCCTACAATCAATAATTATAACCCACTGAAGCTAAAGCAAACTTTCATAAAACTGAACATTTTTTCTAAGATAGTGAGATGAAACAGAAATACATTAACAAGTCCTAAATATTTGTTACATTTACTGATAGTTAGCAACATAATATCATGTCGCTGTAAAATGTTTCACTAAAATATTTTTGAAAGTAACATGAAAGTTGGCAAAGTACGTGGGAAACTGTATAGAAGCCTCAGTGAACACTAAAGATTTACAGTGACATTACAATACAAAATTTCCTTTTTCTATGTTGTTGTTGGAAAAATAAATCAATTATTCATTGGAAAAAAAAAAATTTACTTACTGTGAAAATGAAATTTCCATTTACTCCCATGTTTTGCCACAGCCAGCAGATAACATTCTGATCAGAGAATGCTAAATTTGTGTTCTGGTCTTCCCTACTTTTACTAGGTTTGTATCAGCTGCAAATTCTCAAGTCTTACTTTTTCAGTTCAATGCTATTCTTTTATTCTAGGCATGAACTTGTTACCTCATTAGTTTTTAATATAAATTTTTATTTTAATGCAGTTTTTTGTCTTACCTTTTTCCTAATGAATAGCTTGTTAAATGTCAGTTGATAGTAACGTATACCTTTGACATTTCTTTGTTCAACTGTATGTTCTTATAGAGTGCTTGGGAAAAAATAAAACGATTTCTGAAGTGATGAACTACATAATTGTCATGATCCTGTTCTGTCACCTATTGACACAGTCAATATTACAAAGTATCATAACTTCCAGTCATGCTATATTTGGTTCTGCCTACATGCAAATGCAAGAGAAAATAATTCTAATTAGTATTTTATCTGACTTTAAAGAAATTACTTTAGCATTGAACATTGCAAAGACAGAACCAGTGCAAACAGGATAACCTTCCTTCCCTAACTGTCATATCTGGCATCAGTCTACTTCATGATTTTAAAGTATGTTGTCAATATGGATCATATAAAGATAACATTGACTAAAAAGATACCAGTACATCAGGAAAATACATTATTTTCTTTATTATTAGGTACTACAACGTTTGAAATACTCCAGTTAAAGCCTGGTATTACCATCTACCCAAATAATGGGCTGCAAGAAGGAAATAAAATTGTGTTTTAATTAACTACCAAGTGCAAGGAGGAAGTAACTATGTGTCCTGTAATTTCATCAAACGTAGTATGCAAACAGAAGTACTGTTGCTGAAGTGCAATGGAAAAACTGAAGCAGCAACCCCAAACAATTAAAAATGAGTGAATAAGGAAGATGGACACTACATGAACAAAGGGCTTAAAATGCTGTATAGGAGCAGACAGGGAATTTGTTACAGAATCACAAACGTCTACTGTGTGAAACAACAGAGTATCACACATTGTGAAACAGTAGACAAATGCCTACAACCTTTTAGACAGCAACATCTGCTAGAGCTAAAACTGTATAAAAACACAGAGAACATTTGCAGTATACAGGTATGACACCAGAAAGTTTTATTCATGTTCTCTTGAGCAGTAATTTTAAAATTAAAAAGTATGTGGAACCCAGAAAGTTGACAGATACCAAAACTTACATATGAGGAAAAACAGTAATGCAACACAGAGAAGCTGCTTATCCTGACTAGGTTATACAAAAAGCACGATCTTTTCAATAGTTATTGTACTTTATTAGTTTTAAATTTAAACACAAAATAATTTGAAAGAAAGAAGGAGATATTCAATATAATGGGCTAATTTTTAAAGCAGTGCATTTTCTAAAATTTTGGCCCTGAAAGCTAATTTTGCAAATAAAAGGTATTCAATGCTTGAATCCACCCTTAATAATCATAAAAAGCAAGTATCTAAACAGCAGAATATTCTAGTATTAATGGGCCTTTGGTATCTGAATAGGAACAAGTCCATCAATATTTACTGCCCCAACCACTCAGCTTTATTCTTTTTCCTGACCTTTTAGGATAAACATGGTCTTCAGGCAATATACCAGTAATTTCTGTGGGCCCATTTAGGCCTATGGTTTCTAGAGAGAAAGGTGAGTTACAATATTGAAGTGCTAAGCATATTGAATGGACATTTTAGTTTCAGCTGACTTCTTTAAAACACACTGAAATCCCAAATAAGTACACCTCTAATCCTTTTAGTTACAAATTCAGATGATCTACAAAATCTGAACCATGTATCTGTATGACCAGTATTGTTAACTGTGTTCAGGCAGTTGCACAGGAAGAGATGAGTGGTAGGATTTTCTTTTTCTGTTCCGCGAGTAAGTCGAAGATGTTGTTTACTTATTTGTTTCATTAGGATGAAGGGTGTGAGATTTTTATGGGATAGGCAAATATGATTTGCCCACTTGCCTGGTTTCCCAGCAGGCAGGAAATCACACAAGTGGCCTGTAACTATAAGTACCTAAGTATTTCGAAAAAACCCTGCACCACCACCAGAGTCCTGTGAGGAAGAGCCCACTTCAAGTGAGGTGTCATGACTCAGGAATGGTATTTTCCAATTCGGTGCCCCCCACCAAGACTCTCCCAAATGACACACTGCTCTCTTGTTCCTCCTTCCCCTCCCCCTTCCCGCTGCAGCGGGATGGAGTTCAGAACTGGAGGCATCAAAAGTGAAGATCACAGGCTGAGATATGAAAAGCTTACTGGAAACAGCAATGAGATAAGAAAACAAACAGTAATGGCAACAATATTAATCACAAGAGTATACAAGACAGAGGGTGAGTCACATGCAAAAATGCTCACCCTGGACCCTGAGACAACAAACAATGGAGCATGGCTTCCCCCTCCTGCCATGCTTTTTCGACTGGAAACCAGAGTCCCTTTCTCCCCACCCCTAACAATGATGCACAGTGGTATCAAATAACATTAGGGTCCTGGATGAATCTAGGACAAGAGGGAAATAGGAAATGCTAGCAATTGAATGGTGAGGGAGAAAGATGTCTCTCAGACCAGACTGCCCAGAAGTTCACTTAATGGCAGTCTATACAGACAATATAACTTTCCTAACCTAAGATCACTAATGGCATGTGCAGGAAAATTCTAACAACTTCCAATATAAGTTGCTTTAATTAGTGCAAAATTGTCTAAACACTGTTTTATTTCCTAAGAAGTATCCAAGCAGCTGTGACAAACATGACTGGACTCTCATTATGAAGCTTCAAAGGGAGCAGGAAGGCTTCAAAGTACTTTGGATTTATTTCTTCTAATATGATGTCTACTCACATCATCATCTAAATGGTGTTTTGTGATAGAATTAAGGACTAGTTCTTCAGTGACATAATGTAAAAAGAGTTTATCCTGGTCATAAGATTTGTTTATAAATCTTATGAGATAATCACATTGAACCCTCACCAACATCTAGTATTCCTAACTCAACTACAAAAAAGGATCATGAAAAAAAAAAAAAAGAAACCAAATCTTAATCCTTACAAAGTTTTAAATCAGCAGATTGCTATGCTGTAATTCTATGAAACGCATGACAACAGGAAACTACCTAATGAATAAAAATTCACAGAGAAATATAAATGCTTTTAAACACATCTTACTCAGTTTTCACAGTTACTACAGCAAGCAATTGCAGAAGTGATAAGTTATTGTAGAAAAAAGAGGAATACTAGAAACTCCTCTTTTAAAATGAGTTCCAACTCAGCTTTGTTTATTTACTACAGACTTTGACAATAATTGTCCATTCCTGGCAGTGTTCAAGGCCAGGTTGGAAGGGGCATTGAGCTACCTTGTCTAGTGGGAAGTGTCCCTGACAGGAGCTGGGACTAGATGATCTTTAAGGTCCCTTCCAACCCAAACTATTCTATGATTCTATAATTTGGTAATTCAAAAGAGCTGCTTAAAAGGAGCTTCTGAGTCATGATCATTTGTTCAAAATTTCTTCCTTAAGCTTCACTTAAAATCCAAAAACGGTCAAGGCTCTGCGTGACCTGCTCTTGGTGGGTACAAAACTAAGCAAGAAAACACACAAAGACACAGCAGGGACTATAAGTGAAACAAACTTCCAAAAATCAGGTTAACATAGTTAATTCATTTTCTTTAAGGACAATTAAAACTCCTTTTCCTTCAAAAGACATCCCTACTGATTCATTACTGGGAGGCGTCCCTGCCCATGGCAGGGGTGTTGATAGCAGATGATCTTTAAGGCCCATTCCAATCCCTTAATATGCTATGATTCTATGATCACTAATGACATTATCAGTTAGTATCTAATTAACCCTCTCATGACTGTCAATGGGATTTTACTGTATTTCTTTGTTAGCCTTAAATGTGCTTTTGTTTTAAATAAGTGTATGTCTGAATACTTTTCCGCAAGTCTAATGTAGAGATCTATCATCACTTTAATTTTCACCACAGTCTTTGCGCCAAAGACTTTTAGAATAAACACTGCCAGATTGTAACACACCTAATGTGAGATTAAGGAGAAATTAACCTAAATTCCACTCACTTTAGTGGGATGGCAGCCACTGAAACTGAAGTACCATAAGCTAGAATTCTGAAAGCAGTTCCTGATCTACTAAGAACTTCCATACTCTTACCAAATTTTTAGTTCTAAACAATGGTAGATATAGCAGACTCAGCCTTTACCACTTCTACTCCATCAAGGAAAGATAAATACTACCTTTATGGTAACAAAAGGGACCAAAGACTAGACACAGACAGACAACATTACACTGTTCCACCCACCTGGTGGTCCCTCCTTGTAAAGCTTTAGGTGAGCTAGAGACAAAAGCATAAGTAAGATTGTATTTAAGCTACACACAGGGAATTTGTATTTTACACTCATTAGCTACGTATTCTAGCAGGGAGTCTTGCACACCCCTTGCTTTTCATTCATTACTAAAAATATATAACTCAGTCGGTATTTTCAGCTCCCCCTTATATTATTTTGTCTTGCAAAAAATTATCAACTGCTTGTGAACTGCCTCATTTCTGAAGTGTTGCTAAACACTAGAACTGTCTATCAAAGCAAATCAAAATCAAATAGCAAGTACTTAAATAAATTTCTACCATGTAAAAATATCCCATGGATGTTCCGTGGCTAACCATGGGCCACATGCAGTAACACTATGAAAACAAAGCCACCTCTGTAGCACTCCCCACTACCAAAAATAGGCCATGCAAAACAAATACACTTGGAAATATTTCTATAAAGCTCTCAGCTTGATATATGCACAGAACTGCATATCATATGCTGCAGAATGATTAAATCATTGATTTTATTCATTCTTGAAGACTTCCAACTGGAAATAACAATCATGCTCACTCACTACTGCATTTTCATGTTGTGTGGTAAGGGAAGGAGACCAAAGCAGATCAGGAAGCTTAGACTTTTCTGAGAGATTAATTCCATACAATCTGATTAGAAGACAGAAGTTTGGGTTGGGAACACTTTCAAGAATTCCTCATTTTGCTTTTTGTTTGCAAAACATGCGTTTAAAAAAAAAAAGTTTTAGACTGTGCAGTAACAGTGACTGATATTGCTGACATATGTGACAGACAAAATATGCCACCAGGTGGCAGAAATAAAACATAAAATATTCCTAATGATTAGTAAAGTATGAGGCATGCTTCACTGTTTTGCAAAGAAAATACATGCTAAGCATGCATGCTTTTCCTAATGCACAGAAAACTGAACATGAAATAAAATTTGGATGTTTTGGACAACCTACATAATCAAAATGCCTAATGTCTGTTCAGTTTTATCATCACACAGAATTTGTCTGAACACAAAGCAGCAACAATGTTTACAAATTTAATCACTACATGCTCATGAAAATCTTATAACACTGAGCGAGCTGCACTCTTCACCAACATTTCTAAAAGAAAAGATTCACTTGTCAAGCTGGTGACCTGAAAACTCAACCTACAACCTCGGAAATACTGGTTAGGGTGGGTCACAACATTTCAAAGAGAAATTTTCATTCTTCAAAACTGTTGCAAAAAGTAAGTATACACATTCAAATATTATTCAGTATTATTCTGTTGTGTTCACAACTGTGCTATGCAAGAATTGCTTTTCTTCTTTGGAAATAAAACAACTTACCTACTTGAATAATTTTAAATAAAATCTTACATGAAAACCTTTCCCACAGAAATCTCCATAACTCACATTTCAAGTAGATCGGTTACTCCTCAAACTTTATACAGCAATTTAGGAAACTTCTCTGCCATAATCTCAAAACTTCACGTAGAAAGTAGAAGCTTTGAAGTTAAATGACCTATATAGCTACTTCTGGTCAGTACACTCATTTTTGTAAAAAGCCATACATATTAAACTTGGTGTGTGGAAACATGAAAAATAATGTTAACATAATTTAAAAGTAATTAGAGAACAAAAGCTGGAAAACTTGAGTGCAATCTACCATTCTTGAGTTGTACCACACCCTGTAGTATAAAGGAAATCATTAACTTATAATTGCGCCGATTCATTAAATTTCAGAATAGTGAGGGTTTCTTAATTTTTTCTCCCTGCGTGGTAACCCTTGGTTCCATTTTCAATATTCTCCTTTAATACAGCATGTTTCCTCAATTTCCCCGAGTAGTTCTCATCTGTAACCACCAGGTGTCAGAAGGGAACCGGCTCACCACAGCTACACCTTTTAAATTACTTTTTATTAATTTTAAAGATGCATTGATGTGACCTTCCAGGCTTTCTCAGACTACAGTCATAAAAGAGCAGCAAATTTTCAAGCTTTTCTTCCAATAAAAATACACATGAGCAACTTTCAAAATCTAATTTGTTCAGCCTTGGAATGGTTTTTAAAAAGTATAACTGCATTTAAGCATTCTTTTGTAAGCAGGAAATTAAAATTTATTTATGCTCAAAGAAATTTTAAAAATTACCTATTTTTTAGAGACAGAGGATTGGATAAAACAATACTGCATGTTGTTTTAACACATGATTCTAATCCTCTTTCGCTCAACCCCATTCCATCTACTCCTATCTGTCCTCTCTTTACTTCCAGTCGAACTTGAACTCTTTTACAGACCCATAATTCTTTACATGTAAGGATGGCAATTCCACAGACTGGGAAATGAGCAGACATCCTTCACTTCAACTTAATTTTTGTTTTGGATTAGGGTTTTTTTGCTTCATTTTTAAGACAAGGAAGAACCCTCCAAACCTAAAATTTCAAACATTCTCAGCCTCTTAAAGATTCTGGTACAGTGAAAATATGGTAGACGTGAGAAAATGGGACAAATGAAGAGGGACTTGTGGAAAATAAACAGCCCAAAATAAGCCAATAGTCTAGTATACAAATACTGTTCAGATATTGAAATAATACAAAGGACATCAGAGTAAACTTACTACAGGACATGAAGTATCTTCACAATACCCACTGAATTCCCCAAGAATAACAGAACTGTACCCACAGAAAACCAGCTTCCTATGAAAAAACCAGCACCCCCCTGATGGTCTGTTATGGAAATGAGGAAAACAGTTACTCTTATTTCTGACTGCAAAGCAGTATAAAGCACCATTCAGAAGCAGTCACCTGAGTAACTTATCTGCCTGACCACTCCTCACCTGTGAGGGGTTACAGTTCCAGTTCGTTTACCTGACAGCAGAGATGAATAGTTTCGCTTGTCATTTCACCCTCCCAGAAAGGCAACATTAGAGGTACTGCTGCTGGGGACGCTCAACATTAATTCCTTCTCAATAAAAGTCCTGCTTTGTATTTACAAAACCAATCTATTACAGGATCACGTTCACCAATGCGAATCGTAAACAAGTAACACTTTATCAGCAAACATGAGGAACAGATTTATTACAGATTTTCTCTGAAGAATTATAGACTCTACCGACTTCATTTAACACAAATTTAAAATACAAAGTAGTTACTCTAGATCTGTAACACCTCTGCAACCACCGTATGCTATACACAGTAAATATACCTCGAGAATGCATGTATGCTACACACACAGTACAGGTGCACGCTTAGTGAAAGGTGGGCGCGTACGTGGGTGAATGTAGGCACAACAGACACCCACACACCCAAACCCACTGCCTCCCCAGTACAGTCCCAGCAACTCTCAAGCTCAGAACTGCCGTCAAACTTATAACATGGATATAGGCAAAACTAAGAAATGCACAATAAATAGGGTTGGGTCTTTTACTGATGGGAGTACAAGTATGTGCCATAGCAGAGGGAGCAAACTTGGCAGGGCTGATATTGAATTTATCTAAAAAGAAATCCAAAAAGCAGCTCTAAATGCAGGTGCAAATTTTCAGAAAGCATCACAACACGTGGACAGCAAGACTGGAGAACAGGAAAGGGAATTCAGTAAAACTCAAGAAGCATTTCTGTTACACAAAGGGCTTCATATATTTTGAAATAGAACCATGGAAATAAAATACAAAGTCATTCTTCTTGTGTACACAATTGCTCTTTCACTGTGTTTCAATTATATAACAAGAATCATCTCGTAAAACCCTGTGACTGTTTTGGGTCTTCGCAACATTGAACTGCTCAGGTCCATAGTGCAGTCTACATCTCAAAATTAAAACTACAGTAAAAGAAATAATTCAAACAATTTGCCTTTATTATATTCAGGCAACAGTTTAATCTTCTCACTAGGAAAATATTAAACTTAGAAATCAGCTTTCTACTTTGAGTGGACTAAAGCTGCTGTGTATGTGAATCTTAAGCATGCTGGTATCCAGAGTGGACTAAAGCTGCTGTGTATGTGAATCTTAAGCATGCTGGTATCCAGAGTGGACTAAAGCTGCTGTGTATGTGAATCTTAAGCATGCTGGTATCCAGAGTGGACTAAAGCTGCTGTGTATGTGAATCTTAAGCATGCTGGTATCCAGAGTGGACTAAAGCTGCTGTGTATGTGAATCTTAAGCATGCTGGTATCCGTGGCTACACGTATGTGCGTATCCAGCCATGGCTTTGGATACTATAAAACCCGTCCTTGTCAGGCACTTGCTGCAAAACATGCACCCAGACTCAAAACCGACAGGTCTCCTAAAATTACTACATTTCTACAGAGAGTATGCATAACAAAAGTAAAGCAACGATTTTTATTGAAAAACTGGAGCATAACTTCTTTCCCTTCACCTTGTAAAATCATAATCCTCAGTGTATGGGAAGGCATGAACATTTTATCATGTGGCCTTAGGTACAGTTACCATTCTGTAAGTGTGGGGTTGGTTTGGGTTTTGTTGCTTAAGATTTGAGTTTAAAAAGTCAATATTCTTTCCTATTTTGCATCTCTCTCTAATGCTAATAGCCTATAAACAGAAAGGGAATTTATTTTGTCTTGAAAAATAGGTCAGAATTCTTCTCCAAATTTTACGGATGGATAAACTGAAACTTGGAAAGGTCCCAAAACTTTCCTGAAGCCATTCCAGAAAGCAGCAAAAGGACTGAAAATGGAACACAAACGTCTTAACAACAAATATTAATCATCAACAGGTGCCTATCTTTTTGTTCCTGTCTCAAGAGGCACAGTATGAACGACAGTGTCAGCTGAGATGGGGAGAGAAAAGCAAAGGATATTTTTGTTGCTTGTTTTTGAGAATGTTTTTTGTTAATATTTTCAAAATAAATCTTAGCACGCAGTGCTGCAAGATATTTGGAAAAGTGACTGCTGTAGTGATCAGTACATGTACAATCTATCTGTAGCTGTAGAGATTTGCAAGCAGCACTACAGCCAATACCTTCTAAATCCACAAAATCATAGCTTTAGCTAGCATAAGTAAAGGGAAATAATGTCATTGTTACTCTAGAACATAGTATGGCTACAAAAATCTGGCTTGTAATAAAACCCTCAGCTTCTCAAAAACATGCTAGTGTATCTGTCCGATTATGAAACACTGAATAACATACACCTGTCATGCTACACAATAAATGCAGCAAAATGTAGTAAAATAATTTACAAAAACTTTATGCACTCTGAGGTCGCATCAAATTGATCAGTGACCATCAAATCACAAAAGCACTACCCTGAAGCAATGCAAAATATCCTGTTTGCTATACTGCTGCTTGATGTAATTGACTACAGTAAAATTTATAATAGAATCCCAGAACTAAACCCCAAACTGAAACAAAATAAACCTTAATTACTGAAAAAAAATTATTTTTTTTTTTTCTTTACTTAGGATGAAACCAACTGTTGGAAGACACTGTTACAACAACTTTCTTCAAGACACTTAAAAACATCAAATATTGTCTTTATTTTAAAGACAAACACAAACTGTTCAAGGCCACAAAGGAAGCTTATGTTAAAGAAAGATAAGAAATCATGCTCTTATCTCTCATCCCTTTGTTCCAACCATTATGCCTTTCTCTCATGTAAGCTGGTTATCCGCTGCATTCACATCATGGCCATAAAGTGATTTTCTTATTGAGAACTAAGAATATAGGAGATCAAGGATTTGATATATTTGAGACTTAGCAATAAACCTCTGCCACTATTTTGTCTTTCATTCACCATTTACCCAGATATTTTTATCTAATAAAAGCTTTCCTAGACACCTCCTGATTTTCTTATCTACCCTGAAAATTGTGCTTACATCATCACAGACTGTTACAGAAATTGTGGCACCATAGAGACAGCATTACCTCTCTGCAGATTTAAGGATGATGAACAGACAGACTGTGAGAAAACGAGGTTTTAAAATATTAATACAGACATTTGAATTAAAAAGAAAACAATGAAAAATGAAAAAATCTCACTAAACGAATTAATGTTTCAAGTGGCTTTTTTTAACGTTTTCTCCAGCAGGAATGTCAAATACTTCTCTCTCTCATTACTTTTTACATTTCTGTTTTGCTAAGCAAAAGACTAAACTCTCTCTTTGTTGTATATAAGAAAAACAGTTTGATCCTGAAGGCTAAAATGGTATTTTTATAGAAATAGCAGAATCTGTATATCTATACCACGTAACTGTGGAGACTGTTCTTCAAATATAAGTAGTTTTATGAGCTGCAGAACCCACATCTAAACTCCTTTTCTCGGACACGTGTCTGTAAGTGCTGACCTAGTCATATACAGCAGCTGAGATATTCATTGTATGTGGATTCAATGTGATGTAGTATCACAGATGAATTCTTCGGTATAGAATTTGTCTCCTCTATCTGGCTAGATATTTTCACCACACATAATGGCTGACATATCTACCCTTCTGTCAGAGTTAATGCTTAAAAACATGAGAAGTCTCTCTAAGAATTATGCAGGAAAAACAAAAAAAACCCTTACAATGAAAGCAGAGGAACAGAAATTTAGGACCAAAAATATATGCACAGAAATGTCCTTGATTCCATGGAAATTATTCCCATGGAATAACTATAAATTAAAATACCCTTTTTCTAGTCTTCCAGGACATAAATGTACTACAGACTTTCTGGACTTCAGCTATTTTAGACATACATCAAAGGAAGTTCCAGTTTCTCTAAAGAATCATGCAAGCAGCTTGTGCTAATTATAGAGAGCCAGTTGACAGCAGTCACTTGCTATAGGGAAACACAGGAATTAAAGAATTAAGAAAACATAAGATAAACAAAAATATTGTAACATCATCCATTAGATTCAAAATTAACAACTCAAGATTCGGATACTGTACAAGACAATATTATGACTGCACAAGCAGTTATCAAATGCATAAAAAAACCCTGTTGCTCAGTTCTACCCTAACTTCTTTAACTTCTAATATTCCTAACAGGCCTAGTCAGCCTCACACACGTGTTCCTTGTTATGTCCATTTGCTTTTCAGTTGGTTTCCCACACATCAAGCCAGACTATGAGCCTCAGGACTGAGTTAGCTACTCCTCCAAGCTGCTGTGAGTCATTGTGATGTCTGCTGTGTAGGCCAAATTAAGCCTGAATTTCTTGCTTCCACTAGGCAACAAGAACAATGAGGAAAAACATGACAAGGAGGTGAGAAAAGATCAAAAAGCCAGGAATACTCTCCCTCAATATCCCTACCTTCCTGTCATAGTTGTCATAGTGCATGGTGATGAAGAAAGTAAATCAAAGACACAGTGTAGAATTGCAAAAGAGATTACACTATTCCAACTTTCAAGTTTTCAGTCTTACTTAAATCCTATTTTATCATGACAAATGAAAAAAACCAACTATGCGACCTCATAAAATATGTACATATTCGTGTACCCTGTTAGAAATACAAAGATGATTGTTGACAAATTTACCCTTGGATGTGAACATATATTTTGTCTAAGCCTAAAATAATGCTGTGCTAAATGAATACTTAACTAATAATTCATCCTCTTATTATTGTTTTTATATAAATTTCTATTGTTTTGGTAGATGAAACTCACAGAAATTAAAAACATTAACATAAATTGTTGACTGAAAGTTAATAAAATGAACCACTTCAGCATTTTCTATGATATAGATATTCATCTATTCAAGAACATCAGTGGAGGAAGATTGGAATCACAAACATCTCTGCCACACACAATTTTTGAGCTCTATTCTGAGATCAAGAAGTTTTCATTCGATCTTAGTTGTCAGGACAAGACACTGAGGTAAGAAATAGGGTTTCTGGCTGAGACCAGTCAGTTTAAATAATGCAGATGATTAACCTGCATTATAGCTTATTTTTAAGAAGCCCACTTCTTAAAAGGGGAGTCAAGAAGCTTCTAAAGTATTGGTGGCTGGAAGGGAATTTTGGATGCGAAGGGGCATGAGGGGAAATGCCAGTATACACATGCACTTTGAAGGTACCTACTGCTGTCAGAGAAAATACAGTGAATTTAGAAGTTTTGCTGTATTGCCACTTTCATATTCAAAAACCCCACAAGCCCCAGCAATAAGACCAACATTGAATACAAACCCTATTCTTTTAATCGTATCATCACTACTCATGAATGGTACCTTGCTTCACTTGTAGGAGACTCCATAAATTAATTCCTGAGCACAATGTTTTAAAACAGTCACTCAAGTTCTCAGAAAAGCCAGGTTAAGTGATCTACCATGTGCAACTTATAAATGCTTTCTGGGCATCTGTGAGTAGCTGAAAGGAACAAATCTGCCAATAACTGAGGCACACCTATAACTTTACTGCAGTCTTAACATATGTTGCAAACATAGCCTTTGCCTACTTCCTTTAAAACCACTGCTTACATCTCATCCCAGCTGAATCACCAGCGGTTTGTTTCCATTCAAATCCCTCTGCCAGACGCTGGAGCAACTAATGAACTGCAGAATCTGGTCTATAAAAATTTGACTTAACAAACAAACCATCAACATGTTGATGACACTGCCACCCAAAATATCACAGTAACAAGAGTAACAATTTACATGGGCCCTAAGCCAGTCTGTCTTTCCTATTCAAATTTCAAGAAAGCATGACCTAATTTCTCTACAAGTAGTAGAATCTTTTGTTAATTCAGTTTTTTCTTTCTTTATTTAAGCATATGTTTTGCCACAGATGATTACAGTCATTAGAATAAAAAATATTTATTTGGGTAAAATTAAATACAGCAAGCATATAGCCTATAATAAAAATCTAAGAGTAACATCAACTTGCCAAGAGCTGAATACCTGTCCTGGTCATCCAAGTGATAGACTCCCACACTTCAGACCAATTAGATGCACCATAAATTCAAATCTATATATTAAATTCAATTCTATATATTAGAACCATGTTGTTTCTGTCAAAACCAAGTTTTCTCAATCTTCCCACAACTTTTACGCTTCCAGCATTCAGCGTTTTGTAACGCTTCCCACGTTACAGAAAGAGAACGATTAAAGCAGAGAAAACTGAAAAAAGAGGGAGAAAGACTAAACAATAAAAAGCAGTAGATAGAACAAATAGGAGTACTGTTTCTCATATACAAGGTCAGATGGATACCCATCGGAATTAGAAAGAACCATATAGTGTTACCCTGAACAATTTCTCACAGCAAAGTAGTATTAAAGCATTTTTTTTAGTTCTACTTAATACTTGCTAGGTGGTATCTTTTAAAATCTCTAGGTACCTGGAAGATGATGAAAAAGAGATGGTTTATTGTCTTTCACGTCAATATTTCAGACTATTCCTCAGTTTATGGTTAGTTTCTAAATGTCAAGGACTTCCTGTTTTATATTCAAGAATATAAATTTGAACCAGAGTTGTGGTGGCTAAAATAATCGCCTTCTCCCTTCTAAGTACGTTATGCAAATATCTAAATACCAAAAAAAACCCAAGAAATATTTTTCTGTGGAAAGCTTATCTGATAATTAGCACTGCACTTTGGACATACCCGTTCATACACTTGCATAGGACAATACACGTGGCTAGCTACAGAAGTGGCCTGACTGGATATGAGCATTCCTTTGTTCATACACATGTTGCAATAATGGTATTGTTTTCATTCTGGACAGTACCTGAAAAAAATCTGCAGCCAGACCAGAGTTCAGCAGGGAGCTGCCCCCTGCACCAAGGCATCAGAAAAGGCAGTCACGTTTCCACGCGTTCACCAATCAGTCACTCATTTGAAAAAAATCCCACTGGAAATGAATAACCTAATTTATCAAAAAAACCCACCTCTTTCCTCACAAGTTTGTACAGGCAAGTTTGTAGATTTAAACATCTATTCAGCCATTTACATTTAAAAATCGGATGCAGAATTAACAAGTAGCAGTAAACCACACATATGAAACATAAGGTCTGTTTTTATAGATAAGAAAATACTGTGACTTATCACCATCTCTGTATTAAATAAGATTAAAAATGTCAGAAAATAATTTCTGCAAATGCTTCACCTCTTTGTTTTACCTGCTTCTGTGTACTTTAATCCTACTTTTACTTCTTCATGATTTGCTTTTGGTGGCGGCCAGACAGTCTGGAGTCTCCCTGGAGTCTTGTCATCTTGCTCTGAGGGACTCAGGTCAGGCTGTTAAAATTACGCAAGAAAAAATTAAAGTCTGCAGTACCAATTGTTTCCAAACAGCAACTGCCATGCTCAGCTCTACATATGTGCTCCAGAAAGATTATCTGTCCCATTCTATGGGTTGAAACAGTGCTCAGTGGTTGGAAGGGACACAAATAAATCAGTGTAGAAAAATATTTTTGAGGAGGAAAGTAGCATAATGCACGTGACATGGAGTGATTTGCTGACACTGTTCACATCATCTGTGGAGAGTTGTCTATCCTTTGGTGAACCTCTGAGGTGGTCACGAATGCTAGGGTTTTTTCCTGTATCTTTCTCCAGAGTGAAAAGACCCAGCTGTGCTCCTCTTACAAGTAAACATTAGAGCAATTCACCGAAGACATCATTTGACAATATAATTTTCTGGAAGCAGAGCTAGTTTATGAAATTCCTGCCCCACCCCCAGCAGATTGCTCAGTCCACATACCAGGTAATACAGCCACATCAAAGTAATGCTGCAGCTGTTAATGGTACTGCACTGTCAACTGGAATGCTAAAATAACCCTTTAAATGGGGAAGGGGTGGAGGGGGAATGACCCACTAAACAAGCATTCTTTTAGAGGGTTTTTTTGGTGTTTCTTTTATATCTCAAATATTTCTGTAATCTGATTAACAACATGTTACTACAAGTAATTGCATAGACCCAACTGCAACAACAGTGAAACCCTATATGAAAACGGCCCCATAAATGGCCCACAGGAGCAAGGGAAAGGAAAGGCTAGACCCTTGGACCCTGGTTTTGCCCTGAGAAAATACAGATTTGCACTAGACCGGACATCAAGCAGACATTTATAAAAGCCACTCCTGCTGACTCCTGCGCCTCCTCCCTCGTTTTGTGTGTTGACAGCTTCCCAAATAGGTTTGCTCTGAACCACACTAACGCTGACGCCAGCACAGCGACTGGTGTGAGCAGGAAGGAGCAAGCCAGGAATGGGAAGGGCACACACAGACTGCAATTGCTGTACATGCCACAGCCAATGAATACCTGTTTTCTCCTCCCCAGAGGTAATTTACTACAAACTGGTATTATTAGTCTACCCAAGTGTTGGCCAAGAATTTTTTAAAGTTTTTTTATGTTATGTAAGAATAAAAATTTTAAACAGAGTGTAACCAACACAGAAAATTAACTTAAGTAGCTTCAAGTTTATGGTCCAATCCTGAAAATTGAATCCTTCAGGTAATTCCCCCTTCAGCCAACAATAGTCTCCTGGGCTGATTACATTTGCCAAAGATGTGGCTGTAAGAATTTTGAGTTGGAGGAATGCCAACCCAAAGGTTACTCATTTAATTAAAGAGTTCAAATCACATTCTAAGTAAATTATGATTGTATGAAAACTGTGCATTGATTTTTTTCTTAAAAATATACTAACTAAATCATATGCCTATGAGCATTAACCTTGCAAACACTTATATTAATCAAAAGCTTGAGTTGTCTAATTGAAATCACTAAGTTACACCTCGATAAGGTTAAATGCTTATCAATATTTGAAAAGCCAGATATATGCACGTAAACAAGGAAAAAAAATTACTTCATGTTCTATATCTTGAACAAACTGAGCTGAAAATCACCCACAACTTCTTCTATCAATTCTTATCATAAAATTATTCCTACAGGTAAAATGAAATATTACTTTTAAAAACAAAATACTCAATGAAAGAAAACAGAGTGAGACTGAGAAACTATTAAATAATATTATAGTAAATATCTGCAGCATCAAACTGATTTAAAGCCACAATTAACATATGGAGAACTGTTATGTAGAGATCTTTTAAAATCTGAAACTGATTTTTAAGTTCTCACTTCTAATTGAGAGGCTTTTTCTGTTACTTTCAGTTGTGGCCAAATTCTGCTACAACTGCAGCTGATGAAAAATTCTGACAAATTAGCCCCCAGGTTTCTTCAGCTGGGAATCCAAAATTTGAGACTGCCAAAAGAAGAGACCAATTCTGACATTTTGATCTTAAGTCTCCACCAATAGTATTTAAACAAGAAATTATTTTTCTATCCTTCTACTTCCAGATCTTAGGAAGAAAAAGTAATTCAACCTACAGATTTGTCTGATGGTCCATCCCCAGGTTTTGATTTTGACCTTTCAAATACAGCTTTCAAGGACTCTTTTTCATTTCTCATCTTGCGTTTTAGGGCTTCCAGCTCTGAAGTATCTGCAGTTGTTTCTTTCTTGGGAGGCCGTGTGAATAAAGCTTTAAAGGCATCCAGTGCAGATTCAGCAGGGCTTGATTTTATCTCCTCAGAGGGAAATCGTGGTTCTCTTTTGCTAGAGGCTTTGTTCTCTTGAGCTTCATCACTGTCCTCAGTCTCCCCAGATCCCTCACCAGAGTCCTCAGTTCTATCTTCATTCTTGGAGACGTCTATGTTTAACAAGTGCGAGAGTTGTTCTAGGAAAGTGGGATTTGCTTTAGGTTCAGACGATTTTTTTTTAATGGTCAAACCTGATGCAATACTGGATTTCTTAACAGGCTGTTGTAATTTAAGCAGAGCTAAATCATTCTCCCTTGGTTTAATTTCTGTAACAGTTTCCCCATCTTCTGTGGTTAGTCCCTTTTTCCTCACACGTAGTCCACTAAAGAAAGCAGGCAGCTGGAAAGTCTTTTCAGACAGTGCTGTTTTCTGGAGTGATATATTATCAACGGAAGGTCTTTGTTCTTCATCTGAAATTTCTTGAGGGCATTCCCCTGTAGCAAGCAAACGAGTGAATTGCTCATCCATTAACATTTTGTCTTTTCCATTGGAGTCATACTCTAGAATACCATCCAGGTCTTTTGAGAGCTGCTTAGAGAATGGTGGGTGTAACTCAATGTCATCTGTATCCACAGTGCCATCACTGTTGTTGTGCCCTTCTGATTCTGACTCTTCCTTATTTTGATTATTATTGTCCAAGGCCTCAGCAGACAAAGCAGCATTTTTTAGCCCATATTTGCTTGCATTGTTCTCATCGGTGTCTAGGTCCTTATTCTCCGTGTCCGATTCTGTGTCACTTGTTGTATGAACCAAAGTACCTTGCACAAGAATAGCATCCTTGTCATCATTGTCCGATTCAGACAAAGAAGTCTGAACGAACCTCACATGCTGAAGAATTAATTCATTTTGGTCAGCTAACTCCAGCTCCAGGCCTGCTTGCCTGCCAGACACTGGGTCAGCTTGGCCACTGGTACTATCCACGCTGTACTGATTTTCTGAGTCCTCATTACAAACATCATCATTCCTCTCATGCCAGGTGTTAGCATGACTATTTATATTGCTGTGCAAAGGCTGAAATGCTTTAAGCACTGTGTCTTCGTCGGGAGCTGTAGATTCAAACTTAGTTGTAAATCCAAACAGTGTTTTCACAGAAAATGTAGTGAGAGGGTCAAGGTCGCTTTCTGCTGTGCTCTTCAGGTCTAAAAGCTCACTACAGTCAGGCATCCCATTATGTTCTTCCATGTTGCGTGAAGCAGAGAATAGGCTCGCTTCCAGCAGTGCTGCTGAGCAAACACCTACT
Source organism: Callaeas wilsoni (assembly GCA_013398955.1). Lineage (NCBI taxonomy): Eukaryota > Metazoa > Chordata > Aves > Passeriformes > Callaeidae > Callaeas > Callaeas wilsoni. The sequence continues at coordinate 34 of VWPU01018811.1, read as the reverse complement.
GCGCGCATTCAGGCTGCCGGCGGGGCTGGCTGCC